>RJWT010047486.1:0-11300 GCA_004365215.1 Cuniculus paca | reverse complement strand
GCTGTCATTTGATCCAGTTAACCCAAAGTAATTAAAACCAGGATACCACAGGGACAGCTGCATCCCCACATTAACAGCCAAGATATAAAACCAGTCTAGGTGCCCATTAGTCAATGAATGGATAGGGGTGGGGATATAGCTCAGCGGCACAGCACCTGCCTGGCAAGTGGGAGGTCTTGAGTTCAAACCTTGGTGTCAAAAAAAAAAATGTCTAAAGGAAAGGTGACATGTATACATATACACACTATGGACTATTGTTTACCATAAAGAACAAAATTATGCCATCTGCTGAAAAATAGAGATCATCATGTTAAACAAAATAAGCCAGACTCACAAAGTATTGCATGTTCTCTCTAATACGTAGGATCTAAGAAAACATGAAAGTAACAGGGAGACTATTATTAGACAAGAAGACAAGAATAGTGGGAGAAGAAAAGGAATGTAAGGGAGGGTACTGGGAAAACGGATATGATTAAAATACACACATTGAACTCCAAAATAGTGTAAAATTAAAAAGTACTTAAAAATATTTAAAAATTTAAAAAGCAAATGATACAAAGAAACAATTTATTAAATGAATATGCAATCCATTTAGGACAGTGGTTAACACATGCTCAGTGCTCAACAAATGGTAGTTGTTCATGTTACAGCAAAAAGAAAAATAGTTAATGAACGTATTACATAAGCTCAATCTCACTTATGATTTAAAAAATAGCAAAACGGAATGGCAAAGAGGTCAGTGGGTCAAAAGTTTGAAACTCACTTAGACAACTTAGCAACCCTATCTCAAAATAAAAATTTCAAAAAGGGCTGGAGATATAGCTTACTGCAAACACACTGGATTCAATCTCTAGTACCATCAAGAAAAAAAAAGAAAGAAAAATGCAGTTCAAAAAATTCAGTGTTGGTATTGAGAAACACCCACTTACACACACTACAAGCAGGAATATAATGTTGATTCAACATTTTTAAAGTGAAAACTAAAAAAAGTCTGCCCATATGAAATAAGCAAATCTTTTGGCTTAGCAACTCCGTGGCTAGAAATTCAAAACCACAAAAAATATACAAGCACATTCTGGACATATTAAACTATACTAACAAAAACAAGAATAAAATTAATATACTCATCAATGAGTAAATAAAATCACACTATTTCCACATAAAGACAGAATTATGAAGTCATTAAAAATAAATAAAGTACATCAATAGAATGTCCCTATGGAAAGTTTCAGCCTGGAAGAGAGACTTATTTTTCTGACTCTGCTGTAGTTATCACATTTACTAGTTTTTTGAAAGATACATACTTGAACAAGAATACTCAACACTGTAAAGACATCAACCCTAACCTGACAAGATTATTTAATGGAATATAAATAGAACTGTATGACTATTCTACAAACAGAATAGAATCATTTAAAGTTCAGTCTTGGAAAGTATACCAAAATAGCTGTGAAAAATTTAAAACAGATGAGAATGGATTTGTCTCAAACAAATTATCAAAATATATAGAAATCTTAGTCATTATAACAGTGGCATACTGACACAACCACTGGCAAGTCTTGTCAGATCATAAAAGAAACAATGAAATTGAATGAAGAATCCAGAAAGAAATATTTGCACACATATGAGTAAGAGAACATTTAAATCAGTAAAAAACAGGAAAAAAAATCTAAGATCATTTACCTCCTACAACACAAAAGAAATTTCATAGACATAATAAAAAGCAAAATTATTCATTTGAAAAAAATCTCTCTTTTTTTTTTTTGGTACCGGGGATTGAACTCACAACCTCACACTTAGGGCAAGCGCTTGAGCCACTGAGCTAAATCCCTGGCCCCAAGAGTTTCTTTAGAGTAATTAAGATCTAAAATCTACAATAGATTTTGTGAAAGGATAAGAAACTGCTCAAAGGGAAAAAATAGGATAGGAGAAAGGAGAAAAGGAACAGAAAAGGAAAAAGATATATAAATTTGTTTATATATACATAAAATAGCTAAGACAATTATACTACTAATTCTATTAGTTCTTGGAAAAGAACAGTAAATACTCATATGATTAGATCAATTTGCATGTCTATATCTGGTAATGTAAGCAACTCTTTTGAGGATAATATGCAATATTACAACCATTGTTAAATTCCTCTCATCTTGTTTTGAAAGCATATAGTTATTGCTTTGAGTTTTTTGCTGTTCTTATAGTTGTTGTTTATATCACTCTTATTTTTTGTTTTTCTCTTGTGCTTTTTTTCTCTTTAAAATAAAAAAATTTTTAAAAAAAGAAATCTGGAGTTTCTTTTTATAAATATTAGAGTAAAGAATATCTTGATTTAGATCTAAAATGCCAGACACTTAAAAAAAAAAAAAACTAGAGGAGTCAGCATCAGCATGGACTTTGGGGAAGGAGAACTAGAATCGTCCTGCTGGAAGGAGCGCCATGTGCAGGACATTGTGGGACTGGGACATCCAGACCCAAGCCTCTCCCTGTGAGTCAGCATCAGCGTGGACTTTGGGGAGGGAGAACTAGAACTAGAACTGTCTTGCCAGAAACAGGGCCAAGTGCAGGCCACTCTAGGACCAGGGCATCAAGAGCCAAGCCTCTCCCCATGAGTCAGTACGGACTTTGGAGAGGGAGAACTAAACCTGTCCTGCCTGAAACAGCCCCATGCACCGGCTGCTGCCTGGACCGCGACCTCCAGAGCCAAACCACTCCCCGTGGGCCCCCACTGGCAGGGGGACAGTTAGATCCCAGCTCCTTCAGGCTTATGGGCTGACAAACAAAAATGTCAACCCCCTCTCCCAAGCGACTGGCGGATCCTGAGAAACACAGGCTCTAGTGATAGCTATTAAGGTGAAATGCGATTGAAAGCCTGTGTTGCTCTGGTGTTTCACTGACCTTGCAGGTCTAGGGCCAGTGGTCTGATCATCTATTCAGAAGATAGCACTACACAGCGTGGCATCTAGGAGGGGTCTCCTTCTGAGGGTGGTAGCCATTGTTGATTCCCTATAGTCTCACTCTGAAGTCCTACATTGTTTACTGTTCTGTTGAATTGGGTCTTATTCTCTTTTGTTTTGTTTGATTATGTTATACCCAGTGATATGAGCAGCTATTTCAATGAATGTAAGATATATATCGTAGCCATTTTGAATTTACTGTTGTCTTTTGTTTTGTAGTCTTTTATTGTATCCATTTTGTTGTTTTTACTGGTTTTATTCTATTCTGTTCTGTTTGATTTTTACTGTGTCCAAAAGTATCTGCAGCTATTTTGAAGACAACAAAAGGCATTATGGTAACTATTGTTGATTTTGTAATGACGTAAACTCCTGTATCACTGAAAAAAAAAACTAGCACTTAAAGATCACTTACTCAAGATTAATTGTAGAGCCTTAAATCGCTAATGTTTTAATAAAATTAAGAAGTAATTGCTTTTGAACAATTTCTCATGGTCAAAGTAATAGAATCCAATCCATAGGCACACTGCGATATTACATACTTATTGTAAAGTAAGAAACAGTTCATATAACATGTTAGAAATAATGCCGAAGGAATCTAAGATCTTCCTCACATGGATAGATGCACGAAATATTTAGAAATGTGACAAACCTACTTAGGAAATAAGATATGTTTTTATCACGTTGTTTCAATTACCCTGAAAATTTTAAATTTACCAAGTCATCGAATTTCATAAACACAGTTAAACTAACTTTAGAATTTCAGACTGGAGCTGTGAGCAAGTTATACTTGGACAAAACCAAATTAGGAGTGGTGTTATACTGACAACAGTCTGGAAAACTGAGATGCAAGTCTTTGATAACCTGATGTCTGTATTTGGGCATGCAGAAGAAAAGAAGAAAAAGATGTTATCTATTCCTATTTCTCTTCCTAAAAGTTGGCTGTCCTTCATCTGTTTAATTGTCCCCCAAAGGTATATCAACAATCTTGGACAGACCATGCAAGGCCCAGAAAGAGAAAGAAAAGTCAGATAACAACTCCCACGAATTGGCCTAGGAGGAGCAGATCAACGAGCCAGTTAGCCAGCCTTTCTGGGAAGCTGTGCAGACTATGTGGTGCCCATGAAGAGAAAAGTCAGCACCTCCTGTGAGCCTACCAGTGCACGGGTTGAGAATCACCAAACCCCCTCACCCTGTAAGCCACCAGCTGGTTTGCAGGTCAGCCTGAGCTGATAGCAACTGAGATAGGAAAAGCAACTGAAGGATTGTATTGTTTGGTTGAACTTACAGGCCTAGGGCCAGCAGTCTGAGCATCTATAGGTAGGATAACAGTATGCAATATGACAAATATGGAGGGTTTTTTCTGTCTTGTTTTTGAAGTCTAATATCGTTCTCCCTGTTTTGTTCTTATTAATTTTTTTTTTTTGCTTTACTCGATATCCTGTTTTGACTGGTTTTATTCTGTTTTGTTTTGGTCTGATTTTGCTATGTCTGATGGAATGGACAACTACTGTGAAAATAACAAGATATACTTTGGTAGCCATTGTTGTTTTCCTATTACCTTGCTTTGATGTTCTGCACCAATTTCACTGCTGTGTTTTGATTGGATTTATTCTATTTTGTTTTGTTGGGTTTTACTATCTTTACAATAAAATTTAAAAAAAAGTAATGATCACTTGAACTATTTACTTAGATATTTAAGTACTGATAATTCTAAGAAGTCTGGTCACAAGTACTGTCAATAATAACACAAAGAAAAATGAAGGGAAGGAGGGAAAGAGGATGGAAAGATAAGCCATTTCCCTAAAACTTTATTATTATTACTATTATTATTATTTTACACAGTGACCCTCTCACCTACTAAATCTCCAGAGAACCAACAATTAGAGACTAAAGACTGTTTCCAAGAAAATCAGGAGACAATATTCTGCAAGTAAAATCTGCAAAGGTAAGGCAGTGCTCCTTAGCTCCACCTTCCCACTGTGCCAAGCAGCGTTTCAAACACTGGCTTGGCACGGAGATTTAATCACTTAAGCAGAAACAACACTATCTGCAGTTAGTTGCTTATCTTTCATTAAGGGGAAAAGCTCACAGGTCATTTCAATCACCAACAGAAAGTGTTGATAAATTTACATAGTTGAGGATCAGAAAAGGAAAACAGTTGAATACAAAATTAAAGTTTTTCAGAACTCCACAATTAGACACATTAGAAAACATCTTATTCAACCAACACTTCGAGTAAGAAATACGTTTGCTATATTTGAGTATTTTTTGTACAGAACTTCTCAGAATACATACTTCCAATGACAGAAAATTCACTATCCAAGTTACTTTCATTCAGAAGAAAATAACATTTTTAAACATTTTTTTCTTATTTTAAAATAATATTCCCAAATGTTCCAAAATATTCATTTCAGTTCTTAAAAGTAGCTGGTCACCAATCTTACTTCCACATCATCTTTTTCCAAATTAGAGATTATGTTAAACTAAAATGTAATTTTTTTTTTTTTGGCGGCACAGGGGATTGAACTCATGACCTTGCACTTGCCAGGCAGGTGCTTAGGTCGCTCAGCTAGATCCCCCGCCCAAATGTAATTATTTTTAAAACTTCAAATAAACAGTATGTTACTGACTAAATGAGGCATTAGAGGAGAAACAAAAAAGCCCCAATATTAAGACACAAAAACCCAAATTTTAAAATGAATTCAACATACTATATATTTTCAATTCTAAGATGCCCGGTCTTTTTAATACATTTTAACATCTTGAAACCGACAGGTGCCTTACTACAATTAAGGCATTTAAAGTAGTAGCAACACAGTTTTCTTTGCTTGTGTAAGAATTTAGTCATCATTCATGGTGATATAATTTGACAACTGCAACCTCTCAACACTTCAAGCAACAATCTATCTAATGAACATTTGAGGAAAGAATAAGAATCCTAGTAAATGGCTGAAAACCTTTCATTTACACCATCTGGCAAGATCAAGAAAATGTGAGCATTAAACTTGTAGAACAGGTATCAGAAAAAAAAATCCTAGGTAAAAGGAGAGCACATTTTAAATAGCACTATATCACTAACTCTCCTAAATGCATAGAAAAGACATTTTGTGGGAAAACAGATATTCCACCCAGGAAAAAAATTATTTAGAGGAGCTGGATTCTTACTGTTAAGACAACTAAGGAATACCTTAAACAATTTATTCACGTATACTTTCAATGGATATTTAAAGATATGTGATAAATGAGTAAATCTAAGAGGTTTTACTTTATTGAGATAAAAAGTTTCTTTTACATTTATTGAAAGAAAGTACTATGAAGTTTAATTAGCAGCCTTTATTTCTTTCTTCCTCCTTAAAGGAACTTAATAGTGTTGTCTTACAGCTGACTCAATAAAACATGATAGTACACCTGGGATAGTAAAACTTAACAGCTATTCATCAAAACTAGTTTCCAGTTTCATCCTTTTGAGTATATCACTACATTTTAATTTTTAGCTTCTTTTAACAATTAAATATGGCCATATAACTGAGATCTAGTCAAGACATAAAATAAGTGAAAGTCACATGCACCACTTCTAGGACTAACTCATAACAATTATAGCTAGTCTCTTTAAAATAAAAATTAATTAATTAATTAATTAGATTTAAAAAAAAAACAATGATAGCTAGAATTGTTCAACTATCCTTAGAGACAGAGAACTCAATCCTTTTCTTTCTCCTTGCCCCAAAGGTCCTCCAGGGCAACCTTCAAAGCAACACATGGAAGAAGACATGTCCTCTGACCCTGAATAATTTATGTGAAGCAGAATAGCCCCTACTTCAACAACTATACCCACTTATTCCCCTACCACCACTCCTCTGACACCAATACAAATACAAACATTGATCTATCACATCAACAATAAATAAACTTCTACTGGCTTAAGCTACTGACTTTGAGGGATTATTAGTGTGCTACTGCTAATTAACAGTTGTTTTCTTTAATAAATTTTACTGGTACATTTTAGATATACATAATGGAAACATTCATCATAGGGAATTTGTACCTGTACATGACATATCTTGCTTCTTCTTTCTCCCATTCCCCTCGCCTTCCTTCAACCCCTCTTCTGCTCTTTATTTTTTTCTTTTCTCGTTTTTCTTTTCCTTTCCTTCCTTTCCACCTCCCCCCTCCCTAGTTTTTCTTCCCATTTGAATTTTTATTTCACAATATCTGTTATATATTTTGGTCCTTATTTACACTGTCCATTTTTCAAACCAGAAAAACAATGTGATATATACACGTGTCCTATTTATTTAAGAGTATAGTCTCAAAGTACATCTCTTTACCTAGAAATGTCTGAAGTTTATCCTTCTTTATGGTAGAGTTGTGCTCCATTGTATAAAAAAACCACATTTTCTTTATCCATTCATTGGCTGGTGGGCATTTGAGCTGTTTCCAAGATTTAGCTATTTCAAACTGTGCCACTATAAATATGGGTGTGCATATATCACTGTGTTATGATGCTTTTAATTCTTTTGGGAAGATATCAAGAAGGGGAATAGTTAGGTCAAATGGAACCTCTAGTCCTAGATTTTGAAGAATCTCCAAACTAACAAACCCAAAATATAGGAAGAAAGCACTGACAAAATTAAAAGGAGTACTTCTGTAATGACAGAAATTTAAAATATTCTAGTTCCAAGAATGAACACCCAGACAGATCAGTAAGAAAAAAGAGGAACTAAATCCTATACACCAGTTGGACCTAACAGATGTACACAGAACACTCTACCTAGAGTGATCTACAGATTCAATGTGATTCATCAAGAAAAACCAATCCTAAAATGCTCATGGAATCTAACAGAATGTCAAATAGCCACACAACAAAGTTGAAGGCCTCACACTTTCTGATTTCAAAACTAATTACGTAGCTACCCAAAGCAAGGTGATTCTGGCATTAGGATAGATTTATTGATCAATGGAACATATTTTTAAATGATTTCTAACAAGGGTGCCAAAGCCATTCAATAGTATTCAACAGTCTTTCAACAAAATGTACTGAGAAACTGAATATCCACATGTAAAAGAAGGAAGTTGGACTTGCCTTTACACCATACGAAAAATTACCTTGAATGCACTCTGATCAAATAATCCTGCCACTAATTACACAATATAATGCTCTATTTTGAGAGTTTATACAATTGATAAAAATACTCTATGAGCCGGGCGTGGTGGCTCACGTCTGTAATCCCAGCACTCGGGAGGCTGAGACAGGCAGATCGTTGTGAGTTCGAGACCAGCCTGGGCTAAAGTTAGCTCAAGGCCAGCCTGAACGGCATACTGAGACCCTGTCTCAAAAACACCAGGGCTGGGGATCTAGCTCAGCGGTCTAAGCGCCTGCCCAGCAAGCGCAAGATCGTGAGTTCAATCCCCGGTGCCGCAAAAAAAAAAAAAAAAAAAAAAAAAAAAAAAAAAAAAAAAAAAAAAAAAAAAAAAAAAAAAAAAAAAAAAAAAAAAAAAAAAAAAAACTCTATGAAAAGGAACTCAGCTTTATGAAAGTACTAATGAAGAAACCTGTCCCAGAATAAAGAGTCAAAGAAGATTTCACAGAAAATTAGAAGGCTCTCAAGCTCAAAACTGAAAGACAATAAAAATTAAGACAGCAAATTGAGTGGTGAGGAAAATTTCAAATCAAGGTCCAAGAAGTGGGAGGGAGCACAGTTCAGCCAAGAAACAGAAAGATAATGTGGTTATATGTAAAGGCCAAGAAAGGGAGTAGTAGAATAAGACAAGCTAGGATTTTATTCTTCAGTCTTTTCATTTCTAAAATGAAAAATATTTATAATATAAACTCTAGTTGCACATCTTTGTAGGTAATGAAAGTTTCACAAATAATGCACTAAAGAATAAGACTCACTACATTGTACTTGCCACTTTCTGAAGCAGTTCTGGAAGTACCCTTTCATGTTTGTCCTTAGTTGAACTCTACTGGCTGCCTCAATGTTCTTTCACAGTTCTTTTCACTTTGGGGAAGAGTCAGAAGTTGTACAGTACCAGCTCTGGTGAATAAGGTGAATGAGGACACACTGTAAGCTTTTTATGAGCCTGCCTTTCTCTTAGATGGCATCTGGCAATGATAGTCACTGTGTTTTAGATCATACCCTATAGACAGTCACAAAAAGACTTCCAGAATTGCTTGACAAAGTATCAAGAAAGATGGGCTATGTCTCTTCAAAGAGAGGGGACACACTTTGAGGAAGATTAATGACAATGTATCTTTTACTGTAATAAATGCTTTATTTAAACAGAATTTAAACATTTTTTAAAGTATTTAAGTATTTTCTGATTAGACCTTGCACATAAGTGTGAGAAAAAGAAGTGTGGGAGAGAGTGAAAGAGACAGAGAGAAAGAGATTGAAAATGATAGTTAAAAATCAGTAAGAACCATGGCCATCTTTGGAGAGTATCAGGGAATCAACTTAATCTGAAAACTGGTAAATAAAGGAAATGTAACGTTTATCTGCCTCTTCTGTATTGTACTGTACAATAAGAAAAGAGATGACAAGAGAAAAATTGCTCTTTATAGGAGAAATAAAACTACTGTATGAATAATATATGATAAAAAAATCAAATAATGCTATTAAAATAATGAATCTAAGCAATAATCATCCATGGTTGCTGTTAAGTAAAAAGTTGTTAGGGAACTTTATAATGGATTGATCACACTGACAATATTTGAACCCAGTGAAGAATATTATCACCACAGAGAAATACTAAGACACTATTTGCTTTGTGATATAATGCAATAAGATACACAATCATCTATAAAGTATTCTCTCAAAACATAAATTAACCCAAATCTGGGTGGGACTCTAGATTTAACTACCAACTCATAAGAAACAGAGAGGATATAATCAAAATATAGTATACATGTTGAAATAGTATTTTATAAAAGCAACAGGTACTAATAAGTAAGTTAAAATTTAAAACTCATCCAAAAAAAAGCAGTATGAGGGATCCATATGATAATGGAATTGTTCTATATGTTAATTATATCAACATCAATATCTTTGATATATTACACTATAGTATTCTAAAATTTTATTATCTGGGAAAAAATGGGTAAAGAGTACACCAGATCTCCCTCTGAGTATTATTTTGACAAAGACATGTTAACTATAATTACTCCAAATAAAAATTCTAATTTATAAAAAAAGAAGAAAAGAAATAGAAGGGACAGAGGAACATGTTAAAGGACACCACAGTGATGCAATAGACAAAAACCAAAATATAAAATATTCTGCAAGACAAACAGCCTACTGCATTTAACAAATAAATTATTAAGGAGAAATAAAGGACAGAGAGAACTAACTATAGATCTAAAGTGACTTAAGAAACCCACTGGTTGAATATGTGAACCTTGTTTAGACCATGATTCAAGCAAATTGACTACTTATTAAAAAATAAATAAACCTTTATGAGGCAAGGGGAAAAATGTGAAGACGAATTGTATAGTTAATTATACTATATTAATGCATTACTGATACTAATTGGGTAGTTAATTATACTGCACTAATGAATTACTAATACTAATTGGATATAATTATATTTTATTAATGAATTACTAATTATATATATGATACTGTAGTTATATTAAAACAACAAAAATGTGTCTCCCTCTTTTAAAGACACACACATATATAGACACATACATACATTTATAAATAAAATTTGTATGAGGCACATGATCTTCTTTAAAGGGGGAAGATACAGGGAGTGCTGGTATAAATGATATAAAACTGGCCACATGTTGAAACTAGGTGATGGATGCACAAAGGTGCATTATACTATTCTATTTTTATATACATATTTTAAATGCTTGTAATTATGGGGGTGGGGTTATCCTTTGTAAACTACTAACCTCTGAGGCTTTCTTATTTAACATAGTGACTGAGCCCATCTCCACATAAGGCATTATTCCAGGTGCTAGAGAAACAGTGTAACAGGAGACAAGTATTTTAAAATTCCTACAACACAGCAACTGACAGATGAAAAATATATCAGAAGCACATAATTCCAGAGATTTACTACTAATAACTGACATATAAGTATGAACAACAAGCATATATTTAATGAGCTATTGGGGGGTAATTACCTCACATTCTTTTTTTTCTGATTCATAGATTTCCAATATTACCAAAGTCAGAAGTCAAAGTAAAAAATATCATCACAGCCTGTGTTTCTCTGAGTCAGCTGGTCGCTTATGGGGCCGGGGTGGGGGAGGGATTGTGATGATAGTTTTTGAGGTGAAATGCAATTTGATGCTTGGGTGTTTTGGTGTTTAACAACCTTGCAGGTCTAGGGCCAGTT
>RJWT010047485.1:0-11314 GCA_004365215.1 Cuniculus paca | reverse complement strand
AACATGAAAGTTTTACAGAGAGTTCTCAAAATACCCCACACTCAGTTCCTCATCTATTATTAATATTTAGCCTTAGTGCTTAAATTTGGGTCTGAAAGGTCCCCCAAATGGCTTGTGTCAAAGGGTGGACACTCGGTTCGGTGCCAATGGGAAGAGGTGGAAATTTTGATGAAGTGGCACCGAGGGAGGCTGAGGTCCCTAGGGGACAGCTCTCAAGAAGTCCTGTGGGATTCCAGTCTCTCCTCTCTCCATGCTTTATTTCCACCATGTGGTGAGCAGTCCACTCCACCAAGTCTTCCCCACCCTGCCGCAGGCCCAAGCAACAGGGCCAGCCTGTCATGGAAGGAAACCTGCAGAACTGAGGGCCAAAATAAGCCTCTCCATTTTGTAAGTTGATTATTAGGATGGTACATCTGCTACAGGCAGTGAACCAATACCCTGTCATTATTAGCTAATAATCCATGCCATATTCAGATTTCTGTCCTTTTTTTTTTTTTTTGCCAACTTTTTTTGTACCAGGGATCGAACTCACAACCTCATGCTTGCCAGGCAGGCGCTGTGCCACTGAGCTACATCCCTGGCTAGATTTCTTTAGTCTATCCTAACCCTCTTATATTTGGTTCCAGAATTCTACAAGACATTTGTTAGTCACGATCTTGTGACGTTCTCTTAGACTTTGTTGTTGGTGGTGGGTTGTTTTGGATGGTCTTGCAAGGTTTGAGTATTCTGCATTAGATACTTTATGGAATGTCCCTCAGCTCAGGTCTGTCATGGTTCCTCACTACTACACAGGAGCAGTGTATTTAGACAGGAGCCATTCTCATAACGCAGCGAGGATGTGTGCTGCAAAACAGCACTTATCATTTGCTCTCTTTGGCAACCTTGCTCGATGCACACAGTGATCGTCCATTTTATCCACTGTAAAGTAATTCTTTGTGTTACTCATTTTCTGTACTGTGTTCTTTGAAAGACGGTCAGTATGAACAGCCTAGGTTAAGAAGTAAAGAATTATGCTCCTTCTCCTCAAAGTAGAAAAAAGACTAAGTTGCCAAGAACACTTTTGGATGGCAGATTTACCCATTCTCCTTGTTAGTTGTTTTATTTATCCATTTACTCACATTAACATGGATTTATAGCTATTATCCAGTGGGCTACTATGTCCCAACAGTAATTTAATTATCACATTGCTTAAAATGTCCAGCTCTAGCCATTGGAAGCACTTCTGGATGACTCTTGTGTCCCTCTTCATTGTTACAAGTTTTTAAATACTATTTTTGTGAACATTTTCTTAATTCCTGGGACTAATGGAGCTTCGGTTCTTTTATTGAAAAAATAGCATTAGAAGCCAAGATTTAGGTGCTAAGTTTTAACTAAAATTTAATAGGCATTTAAAAATATTTTCAAATATTTAATTACAAAATTAAAAGTAAAAATTTAGTTTCTATCTATCTATATAAATATATTTGTCTAATAATGATCATCTTACAATTTTCACTTCTCCCAAATATCTAAAGCAAACTCCATGGTAAGGTGACTATTCAGGAAAACCTTTCCAGTTGCTGAAGAACTCACAGCCCACTTCACCTTTCCCCCAGGAGCGCTTATTTAGCCCTCATTCAGGAGGGCAGGTGTGTTGACATCACAGACCCTCAGCAGCTATGGGTAGCTCTCTGGGCACTGCGTCTATGACCCTGAGCTGGACTACAGAAACACCAGCAGTTCGCAGAATCCAGCCTGATGGCCACGTTTCTTCGGCATTTATCACTAATTATGTCATAAGTCTTTTTTTGGTAAAAGAATTCAGTAAACCAGGATGTGGCAGAATGAAGTTAAAGTAACTCAGAGTCAAATTTACAGAAATATTCTCATAATGAAACGTAGGGATGTAAATGTTTTGTGAAGCATAGTATGAGAAATAATGCATAATGATGAATTTTGGCATACTTACATGAGCTTGCCAGATTAGTTTTGGAAGCAGCTTCAGAATGAACTTCACAATAATACCCTGGAACTAGAAAAAATGTGGCGTAGAAGAAGATTGTCTAAACGGAACCCCATCTGGATGCCCAAGATCTAGAAATCATTGAGCAGCATATAATAAGCACGTTTGTTGATGTTTCATTCTGTACAAAAGCACAGAAGCAAGTAAGAAGTTTGTTCACATTATATTGGTATGATTTTTCTGATCCTAAAAAGTTATGCCTTAGGAACAGAAGTATTGCCATCTGCTTATACTTAATATTCAATTCTTTAAAATCAAAAGGAAGGGCTACAGTAAATTTTGAGCAATGCTGGAATTTTTGAACATAATTAAAGCCTAGATATAAGAATTTATACTTTCCTGTTTGATATAAAACTCTGATACCCAACTTTCAAGTTAAAAATAGGATATAAGAGCAGTAGAAACCTTGAAAAAATGTTGACAAATCACCACAAAGAGTGTAGTAGAGTGAGATACCTTCAAAGAAGTAGGAAAAAACATTTATATGTAGCTTGGAGGGCAATGTTAGAGCAAAATGAAAATTGACAGTGCCTAAGGATGGGCAGGGGAAGCAATGCATCTTCTAAATCATTGTCTGCAAATGTCTTCTTATTCCTTCTAAATCATTGTCTGCAAAAGTACATAGTGGAAGCAATCATGCTCATGTGCCTTACGAGACTGAAAGTTTATGCATTCTTTGTGTTGTATAAAGATTATGACAAATACTTAATTTATACCAGCAATGATAAGTTCAGTATTTTGATATATAATATGAATAGATGATGGTAACATACTTTTTCAGATCATTCCTATGATTCTTTTATGATTTAGACAAAGCACCGCTGTTTCATGGTGGCCAAGACTGCAGTGAAAACGGTAATCCACGTGAGTCTCCTAAGTGATCTATTTAAATAGATGTTGTTTTAGTCAAATCTTCTTTCTCATATACTTATGACCAAAGTTCAGAGTCTATTTTCTGATTTTGCTTCTTATCTCCTATTTCATTTTAGTGTATTCCTTTAGATTCTCCTCATGTAATTACAGAACCTTACTATTAATTAATTGTCAGTGATCAATTTCAGCCTTTACATGTGGCAACATTACTGGATTTCTCTTATCTGAGATTGAAAACTCAGAATTTACTGTCCTTAAGAACCACCTAATGCCTGCTACCACATTTAGTTTTTATTTGTAATTTGATGTTTCTAAGTAATAGAGGTGAAAACAGCATGCATAAAACATGTTTTACAGAGAAGCCACTACAAGGTGAATTTGGGTTTTGTCTACTGTGACCAGTATTATGCAGAAGTAAAATGGGATTACTTAAATCTCTTGTTCTTTCCCTTATATTTTATTCAGTCATTCCTTTCTGACTTTTGATGTTTATAGTTTTGAACAATTTGATGTGTGTACAGACCCACCCACAGCGCCTTATGCTTGGTCCTTCAGCTAACCTGCGGGTTCTCTTATGTTCTCCATGACTGGGCTCCAAAAATAATCTTGAATATATAAAGACACATCTGATAGATGTCTATAAATGTTATTTTCATGGAAATGAATGAATGATCTTTCCCTTGGAGATTTACAAGCTAAAAAAGATAAGTCACAAGCAAAAAAAAAAAAAGTTGAACAAGATACAGGCACATGTGTGGTACAATATAAAGGGAAGATTACAGTGCATCAGTATTTTCTAGCATCATTTTATAAACATACTTCTGCCATCAAATTCCTAGCATCATCACTGAATTATGATTTTTTGTCAAATTTTCTTTTTCATATACTTATGACCAAAGTTCATAAAAGAGTTAAAGGAAAATTCATTATTTGGAACAAACAATTCCATTGAAAATGTAAGGGAAAACTAGGAAAGGGTGCAATATTCCATTACAAAGAGAAAAATTTCCCTCTCAACATAAAGTGCTAAACAGACTTAGACTTCTCTCCTTCTCACTGTTGCAGGATGAATAGTTTTGTATCAAGTGATGGTAATTAATGATTGTGCTGCAGGACTTTGGCTGTGTTTTAGTATTGTACACAAATTGTGTGAGGAACCTTAAGTGAATAGAATACAAAGCTCACGGTGGTGCACCTGACACAGAGCCATTTGGTTAGAATTCAGAGATAAATAAATGGGCAAAAAGATTCACTTTAAAAATTTAAATTTCTTTCCTACATATTAAACTTTCTCAGAGTTACTTTAGACATGGCTATCCTAAAGGGAAGTATATTCTACTACATGTACCTACGATTTATAATTCATGACCACATGAAGGTCAATGAATCCAATAGATTTACAGTGTCTGTGGATTTATTAGAACTCTCACTCCAGTTATATGATAAAGTCTAAGGAATAATTTCATATATTTGAATTGTTTAGCATTGTAAAGTACTATAAAAACAAGGCACTAGCAATAATTATTGGTTGTAGTTTTGTTTCATTTGTTTCACGAATGACCCTATCATCATTTCTCAAGGAAGTGTCCCAGAAGCCCTGGTAAGGATGTCCACATAATTTTTAATAGTAAAATTAGATTAGAGTAAGATACGCATTTCCTCATTCAGAAACCGTGTTGCTCATTAATGTGTACACTTCATGTTCATTAAAGTAGTTTTTAATAAACAATTAACAAATAGCATATTGTCAGTAAATTGGGCATTAATGACAATTTATTTTTCCAAAGTAGAATTCATTCAGTTGATTTTTTGATGTTTTTCCAATCCCTTCTTTATTATTAGGTCAGTCATTTCTCCCAGCCTTTGTCCCCTTCCAGGAGAACCTAAGCCACACGTTCTGGGGTCAGTGGGCCTGCACCACTGTGCAGCTCTTGCACCAGCTCCGCCTTGCACACCTCCACACCTGCCGGCTCCAGGGGGCTGGCGCTGGTAACCAAGCCGCCCGAAGAGACCTAGCCTAAGTATTTGGATACAGAACTGTGATGCTTACTGCAAGGAGAGCCACAGTCAAACAGCAATACTGAGCTGGTGCAGAAAGAAGGGACAACAAACGGAGAAGGGGCACAGAGAACACCTCGAGATCAGAGAGGAATAGGCCGCCCGGGGAGAGCCAGGGAGAAACACATTGTGTGCTATGCGATTCCTTTTCTCCACAGTCTTTGTATCCTTGCAGTGAAATTTCTTTTCTAGACTCGTTCAGTGAGGTTTTACCTCCTGGGACCAAGCTAAGAATATGAGACCCGGACAGCTTCACAGCCACAGAGAGGCGCTGTCTAGTGGTGAGGCTTCTCTGTCCAGCAGGAGGCTGCTAAGTTACAGAATCCACAGAACATGGACGTGGACTTGGCTTTCACTGTCGGAAAAGGCTGTGCACATTTTCTTTTAATTAGAAATACCGTGACTAACTAGCTTCATTTTCTCTTATGAGTCCCGGAAACCCAAGTAGATTTCCTTTCTCATTTTACTCTCTAACTCCAGAAGGAATTAAATTAATTTCACAGCTTTTCCTATCTCATCAAACATCTTCTAACCCTTCCCCCACCCTTGTTCTGAGCCCGTGAACTGGTCCAGGAGGCAGTCGGCCGTGTACCCCTCGGCTCTCTGATCACTGTGATGATGCTTTGACTCTGTCAACCTCTGCAGGTAGATTCTGCTTCCCTCCCGACTCCTTAGAGATATACAGTCTCCCCTCCCTCCTGAAACTGAGTGGGTGCACACATGGTGGCTTTCACATACTTGGTTTTTTCCATCAGCATATGAAGATGCTATCACTATTTTCCACTTTAAATTTCAAAACAAAAAGAAGGGACTCCTAACAAGTTGAGAAGTCAACTTAATATTCTGTTTTCAATGGGTAGGTTTAACTCAATGCTTCAAATAATAATGAAAACGTTCCAGAGGAATAAATATCAGCAGGCTGTGAAAGTTACCCATAACCCATCTTATACCATGTACACGTGTTTTAGATTTCATTTATGTACCAGTTAAAATTTTACTGAAACTAAAATAGAAAGATTTCATAAAATCAACCATTTACAGAAATACAAGGACAACACAAAAGTAAAATACCACTGTGATATGCACAATTCACTAGTCATAAAAGAAAAACACTATTACATATGCCAATTCTTTCTTACTGTGTGTAGCATTAGAATTAATATGCTTTACTATTATCTATTTGAGGTTTTACATACACTTTGAGAAATGTACGCTGTGAGTGCAGTCTCCCTGCAGTCTTGGTGAGGTAGTCTTTTTCCTTTCAGAGTTGATGAACAGTGTTAATAGCATGTTTTCATATGGTCCAGCGAGTCTTGACAGATTACATTCTTGAGAGTTCATTATATAAAAACAAAAAGATAAAATGCATTTCGAATATAATTCAACTTCTAGAATCTAAATTTAGAATTAAGGCCTTTGGTTTTTCTTTTATGTGTTTATTATTTTATTCATGTATGTAATCTTTCTTTGCCCAGTACACTGAAGAGGAATGATGGATATGTTTGGAAATTATGTGGATGGAATCTCATCAGTACAGTAATAAATCTCACTAGGATAAACTAAATTCTCTCCAAAGATATCTGAGCTTCAAGTAAGGAATCTGGAAATTTTTTCCATTCATGTTCAGGAATTGTCATTCTTAACCTCAACTTCACCATTTAGTTTAGTGAAAAGTTTGTGTCAAAATATTCAGTATGGTGTTACTTTCTTTGGAACACAGATTACAATTAAACATAATATAAAACAAGTACAAAAAGCAAAATTTATTTCTGAGGTGTTGATTTATACATTCATATAATTATTCTAAAACCATGCATATGTTATTTAGGATCGAACATTGTTATTTTGCATGTTACCAGTTCAATGCCTCATAAAAAATTGAAATAATTTTTCTTGGCATTTTTGCTACCCATGCAGTACATTCTATTAGACCATATAATTTACATCATGAAGCAAAGAATTCCTACATAAAGTTAAATATTAAATTTTTTTTAAAGCTTACATCCTGTCTCAAGGAGGAAAAGGATCTAGTGGTCCAGAAATCATGAAAAACTCAAAGAATGAAACACTAGAAATGATAACATCTTAACATGTTTCGGCTCTTTTATGTCATGTTATGTTGTATTAAGATGATTTAAATATACAATTTATATTTTTTAAAAATATATGAATTTTATTGTGGAGCTTTGCATCAAAAAATAAATGCATCTTCTTTATATAAGTAGTAATGTTTGGATCATATACTGTAATCTAAAATTTTCATGAATTATTATGAGTTTACATATGTAGTCTGAATATTTAAAATCATTATAATGATCTTCTAAAGAAGACTTTATATTCAGAAAATATTAAAGATAAATGCTTAGCAGGCTATGTTAACCAAATAAGATAAATATCTACTACCTGTAGGAAATCTGACCTCGGTCTATTGATTTACCTCTGATAACAGCTTAGATATAACATGATCAATTCAGTTTCTTTTTAAGTATTTTTATTTTGAATTTACTGGTGCCATGAAAGGGTAAAAGATACATTTTAACATAATTTTAGTGTTCGTTTCATTTAGATTTCCTTGAAAAAAGATTTCTATTACTAGACAGCAATATTATTACAAGCATATTTCTAGTTCTACTTTAAGTTGATATTCCATACATTTAAGATTTTAAGCACATTTTTAAATTATCTTTTTAAAAGTATATTTTATAACAGTTAAAACACTGTTGAATATTAAACATTAGAGTACTACTTTAATAATTTAATAAACAGGTTTTATTTACCTCATTTCTCAATTAATAAATATTATTCATGATATAAAATTAACTTTTCCACTTGTAATTAAAATCTGTCCTGCACCTTCTTATGTGCTTTAGTGAACTGAGCCTGCATTTAACTCCATTTCTATGTACTTCTAGATTCATCCTACTGAATTCATCCTGTAGTCTAAATCCTGTAAAGAATCTAATCAGTTAAGGATATTTTGTAGCATTTCTTCAGTTATTGCCTCCCTGTTGTCTGCAAAATTAAGTTAATCTAAGCCTGTCTTTCCAGGTTACAGAGCCTGGCTCATAGAATAAAACTTCAAGAGAAAACCAGATACACAATCACCTCAACACATCTCAGTTTCACATCTGTACCTTCCAGTCCTGCAATTTCCCTCTGTGAAGTGGTGGGAAGTGTTCATCTGTTCTCTAGAAAAGATCCATTCCTGAAGTCAACTCAGTTCCTGCTTCTTCATGAAGCACACTGTCTACCCCAACATGCATAGCTGTAGGAAATTTCTTGTAGACCCTGGGATACACATTACCCTGTTGATGTTTTTAATTTTCCCCCTGTCTGCACCAACTGTCTGATAATGTAATGAGACCAAATAATATATCTTATATTTCTTCACATCTGCATTATCAAGTACGTTATGGGAATCATAAGTGTTAAATAATTATTTATTGTTACTTAATTATTTAATTTATTGGTATTTTTCTTGAATTTCCTTTATAGTATACAATATCTCAAGTGATTCAATTTCTAATCTCATTAATGATATAGTTTCCAAAACATGTTAACTTTCTGCAAAGTATCTTAAGTCATAAAATGCAATTATAAAATTGAGATGATGTAAAATGCTTGGTTACTGTGAGATACAATTATTGTATCAATCATTCATTCAACTGGGAGCAATAAATGGATCTTAATTATAAGAATGATACATGCCTTCAACAACTGTCAAAGTCGGAGAAGTTTTACTAAAAGCAAAGTGAATCTAAATGCATCCCATATGTCTCCATTCTAACACTAAATGAGAAGAATTCTCAAAAACTGTTTTATGCATGGCTATAAGACCCAATACATTACCCCATGAGAATTCACCCTGATACTGAGTAATAATTTGGCATAGACTATGCAGTGAAGTCATTACATTACACAAAATCCATATCTGAGAATATACTGTTTCGTGATAGTCACACAACTGTAATGAATACAGAAATATCCTTAAGAAAGAAAATGATCATCAATCCAATTTGATTCACAATTAACTCCATTGTGAAGTTTTTAATAATTGAAACTTTAATCAGCAAAGCAGGTAAAGAACAGTAAAAGAAAAATCCATTTTCAAATGCTCAGTCATTTCCAGTGCCCAAGGGCTTGATAAATGGACTCACTTTCCTCTGCCAGTTTTCCATTTGTATCCTTAAAATTTTAAATAAATGTGCCAAAACCTCTGAATATTATAATGCAATATTAATGTAATATTTACTATATTATTACAATAAATCTAGACCCATGTAGTCACCATGCACTAAAGTCAAAATGGATCAAAGATCCAAATATTAAAGCAGACACACTAAATCTGCTGGAAAAGAGAACAGGTAGAACTCTTGAAGACATAGATATAGGCAAAAATTTCATGAACAAAACTCCAATTGTATGAGAAATACAACAAAAAAAAATCAGTAACTGGGATCTCATTCTATTAAACAACTTTGGCACAGCCAAAGAAATTACCAATAGAGTGAAAAGACAACCCAGAGTGGGAAAAAAATTTAACCAGTTGTCTCTCAGACAAAAGACTAGTATCTGGAACATACAAAGAATTGAAAAAAATCAGACTCCCATATTTAAAAACCCTATCCAAAAATGGGCATCTGAGATGAATACACACTTCTCAGAGGAAGAAATACAAATGGCAAATAAATATACGAAAAACTGTTCAACATCAGTGGTCATTTGAGAGATACAAATTTAAACAATGTTGAGATTCCATCTCACCCCAGAAAGAACAGTTATCATCAAGACATCAACCAATAATAAATACTGGCAAGACTGTGAGGAAAAAGGAACCCTTCTCCACTGTTGGTAGGAGTGTAGACTGGTGCAACCACTGTGGAAATTGGTGAGGAGATTCCTCAAAAAGGACTAGATGTTCAATTTGACACAGCTATTCCCCTTCTTGGTATTTCCCCAAAAGAATTAAAAACATCATACCCCAGCGATATATGTGCACCCATATTTATAGCAGCACAGTTTGTAACAGCTGAATCTTGGAAACAGCCCAAATGCCCATCAGCTGAGGAATGACTTAAAGAGATTTTTTTAAAATAATAGAGTATTATTAAGCCATAAAGAAGGATAAATTTGAGGCATTCCTAGGTATATGGACGCATCTTGAGACCATAAATTAAGTGAAATAAATCAGACACAAATATGTAAATATCATATGGTTTCTCTGGCATAAGATACCAAAAGTGCAAATAAGGACAAAAGCGTATAAAAATACTGTGAAACAGGAAAAAATTCTTCAAAAGAAAGGGGAAGTTGGGAGGGAGAGGGGGAAAGGAAAAAAAGAAAAAATGATTAAAGAAGGATAAAGTGGAAACAAAGCTTTGTAATCAAGGAGGGGAAGAGGAGTTGAAGGGAGGGGAGAGGATTGGGAAAAAAAATAAGAGGATTCAGGATGTATCATGTACAAGTACAAATTACCCATGATGAATGTGATCATTATGTCTATCTAATTGTACCCATAAACTTATCAAGAAAAATATACGAATATTATTGTATGTATATTTTAAACATACAATATTAATATGTATATTAATAAATATTATAAATGTAATCTCTATTAATTTGCTATTTGCTAACTTGTTATATAACAGTGTATCTGTGCCTATATTGTTCTTATAGCTTTGTTTTTTTATTTGTATTTTCTTTAATGAATATGTTTAAAGGTAAGAGCTTTTTCCAGAACATGAAAAATACTCTATTGTAACTAACTGAAGATTACGCACACTTCATGGAAGCACTAGCCAGTATATAGCAATGCCAATTGATACTTGAATCAGCTAAAATTTCAGGTACTGCGGGATGCTGGTTGTATACAAAGACATGAAAAACAAACACAAGCAAAAGCATGTGGAAAGAAAGTTCAGATTTGCATTTGAAAGAGAAGAACTAGATACAGCCAACTTCATTATGCATGTTACGCTCTCTAGCCACAAAATATAGCTGTCATTTTATGTTTACTAAAATTACTTTAAGGTTGCAAGAGCTGATGTGAGAGGTTCTGGATGATTCTGCCACAGCTGGTAGCATGTGTGTCTGCAGAAACAAGATGGCCTTCTACAGAGGAATGTGTGCCACTCAGATACCTCAAACGTTATCAACAGGAAATCGGCTCATCAGGAAATCTTAGATTCTTAACATATTTTTGGTTTCCTGTAAAATTTATTTTATGAAGCTGAGTTAGATGCTGTGTTATCAGCCAGCATCCTAAGATGCTCTGATAACCAACAAAGAAAAGAAGCCTCGTATTACCCACCTGGATGAGATTTCCTGTCACCGCACTCACTGTCTGAGTTTCTACATGTAGCACTCTTGATCTTCATCCTT
>RJWT010047484.1:0-11302 GCA_004365215.1 Cuniculus paca | reverse complement strand
CTTCCTTTGCACAGGATGAGGATATTTACAAAGTAAGAGCCCTGGCTCCCTGCTGAGTCTCTCAGTTAAACTTCTAAACATCGGAAGTTGACACAATGTATTAACCATAGCACAGAGCAAATAGTCCCAGCAGATCATTTGTGGTCTTCAAACTTGGAGAAGCCATCGCTGGCATCTCTGGCTACTGTCCATCACCCCCAGCCCCTCCAACCACCAACACCAACAGCTTGCAGTAATTTAATAATAAAAATCCTAATGGCTTCCATTTCTTACGTGTTGTGCATTGTGCTAAGAGCCTCCCATTTAAACCTCACAATCGTCCAGAGAGTATCTGCAAGATCACTGAGCTCAATTTAGTGGCCCAGTCTTGCACTTCGCCAGCTGCGGAGCAGGAGGCCCATCCTCAGTGAGGACTCTTGAGGGTTAGGGTTAGGGTGAGATGGGAGACTAAAGACGGATGGCCAGAACACGGAAGGAAAAGCTTCGTGCAAGCAGCCTTACAAAACCTCTATGTAGTAGGACACACGCTGAGTGCCTGCTGCAGCAGGGCACCGTTTTTTAGCCCTCAGACCAGAAGCATGAAAAGACGCGTGTGACAACAGACTGTACATGACACTGAGAGCGCAGTGTGGCCGCTGGCCTTTGCTCTAAGGTGGCAAGGCCTGACAGGTTCTGAACTGGTCAATGCCACGACCCGACTTGGGTTTTAGGAGGATCATGGGGTGCAAGGTCAGGAAGCCAAAGCAGTAATCCAGGCATGAGGGAGTTAGCTCCGTGAGTTGTGGACAGCATGACAGAGGCGGGACCCCGATCATATGAGGGGAGACCCTACAGAATTTGCTGGTGGGCTGGGTGAGCCATGCACTGCTGGGGTGGGGCCCCCCAGGTCAGGTCGGCGGGTGTCAGAGTTCATTTGGGGTACGTGGATTCGCGGTGTCCACTGCACAAGTGGACGGGCTCCTGGGCAGTTGACTGGATGCGGAGGTCTGCGGTTTCCTAATATCTGCAATCCCGAATCCGTCTGGAGACCAGGCGGGTCCTCGCGAGGGACAGAGAAATGCAAAAAGCTAGCACTGTAGCTGAAAAGAGCAACCAGCAAACGCTGGTGGCCGAGACCATAGTCGACGCTCCTCCTTGTTCCTAGAGCGGCTGCTCGTCCATCCTCGGGCGAGGAGAGGCGAAGGCTGCGGAAACCGCGAGGCGGACCGGGACCCTAGAGCGTCATTCAGGCGGTCGGCCCGGACTTCCGCCTGCTGGGCTGCTACTGCAGTGAGCGAGCTAGAACCACTGAGGGTCGCTCTGCCCGTTCCTAGAGCGACCGCAGCGGTGGCGGCAAACGGCCCGCACTTCCGGCGGGACGCTCGGCCGGGTGAAGACGGTGGCGGGAGAGGTAAGTGGGCGCGGGGTGCAGCGGGGTCTGAGGCCGTGGCTCCGGCAGGGCTGCAAGGCTGAGCAGGAGGGTCCTGTCGCGGGCGGTGGGGCGAGGCCTTACTGGCTCTGGCGAATTGGAGCCAGAGGCGGAGGAAACGGGCCCGGGGGTCTCGGGCCTCATTCCGCGCGCGGCCACACCGCATCCATTGTGCAGCGGCCGGCGCGGGCCGGTCGGTCGCGGGCTGCGGCTCCGCCCAGCCCTCCCGCGGGGTCTGCACCGCTGCCTCCGGGCCGACCGTGGGGCGCGGGCGCGGGAGGCGCGAGCGGTGCGGGAGTGGGAGACGGCGCTGCGCCGCGCGTCGGGGGCGGGCCTGGGCGTCTGGAGTCTCCCGCCGCATCTGACTGCGTTAGTTTTTTTTAAAAAATGTGCTTTAAAAAACACGTAATTCCATGATACCTAACATAGTGTCTCCTGAGTAGCAGGTATTGTGTGAACACTTGATGGAGTTATTAATGGATGGGAAATGCACTCTTTGCACCTTTATATGCAGTTTGCACTTTCCAATACCAGATACCATAATTACAGCGAATATAATTGTTGAATATTCAGAAAAACGCCTATGCACTGTTAAGCCTGGAGTCCCCATTATTCAAAATGAAAGGCAAAATGATGTTATGTGTATTTTCATCTACTTGTTCTGTGTGCTTATTTGGAAAGAAACCCAGGGCAATTATTCCTATTTTTAAGGTCTACAACCTGACCCGAAATCCAGAAAATAGTTTCACTGATTTTATTTTGCAGTCCAGGCCTCTCCCACTCTGCCACCTATTTGGAGTTCTTGGGGTTTTTAGTTTGCGTGTTTGGGTAATTTTAAATAGCCTCCAGACAACCATAAAAGTAAATAAAATGAATTTATTTGTAAATTTTTAACACTTGGGTATTTAATCCTATTTTTACATGAAAATTACTTTCAATCTTTTCTCCTTTTTTTCTGTTGTACTTACCACACTTTTCCCACTCAGTTACATATCCGTAACCGAAAAAAGATCTGTTTGCATTTTCTGTCTTTTTTCTTGGGTCATTAGAATCCAGAAAAAGAAGTAGTAATGCATCTCTTCGCTGAGGTTTTTCCTGTCCAGTACTTTTGACTAGATTCACAATAAACTTAAAATTTACAAAGTAAGTTTCTCTGTTTCCCCAGTACTGGGTTTAAACCCAGAGCTTTACACTGAGCCACTGTCTTCAGCCCTTTTTATTTTTTATTTTGATATATTCTTGATAAATTACCCAAACTAACCTCAGCCGCCCTTAGTGGGGGTTTATGGGCCTACATACAGCTTACACTAGGTAGAGCTACAAGCTAAGTATATGTAACTGTGGAAGTCTATGCATACGTATTTGTGGCCAAACAAGTAAGAATAGATAGGAATGTATCCCATAATATGATTTGTCATGTCTCTCAAACTTGGACAAGCCAATTCTGTAGTCACTATTAAATGAGCAATTTAATGTGGGAGTAAACAGAAAGGTAAAAAATATTCTATCATACAATCACTGTGAAATTATATCTTCTCGTTTTTTTCTTGCCTCCTTAGACCTTCAAAATAATATACTTATTTGATAATGCTTTTTTTTTTTTTGAGACAAGTTTTCAGTGTGTAGTTCATGCTGGCTTTGAACTCATGGCAATCCTCCTTCCTCAGCCTCCCAAGTGCTGGGATTACACGCATGTACCACCACACCAGTGATAATGTTTTAAAAAAATTTTTTTACCTCATCACTTTTTTTGTGCTTCCCAACAGACAAAAACTCCAATCAAAATGTGATTTTAATTAAGTTTAACCTCTGGAATTATTTTGCAAGTATTTTCCCCCAGAGTTAACTGTTTTCATTTGTGTTAAACACATGTTTAGTTTGAATATCAATGTAATTTTGATAAGTTGAAGAGATTAAAAGTGAATAACAAGTCATCTATAATTTATTATTTTTTTCTTCCACACAGAAAATACTGAGCCGTCTAGCTCTAGGAAATGAGACTTTAGTTCAGAAGACAGTAAACTCTCTGACGAATACATTCGGCTTTTCACCATGAGGCTAGCAAAACCTAAAGGGAGTATTTCTCGAGGCTCAAGCCAAGGAAAAGCCTATGAAAACAAAAGCAAGCATAAGACAGTACGGCAGCGACAGAAATGGGGAGTGACCATTCGATTTGACTCAGGTTTGAGCAGGCTGAGAAGAAGCTTGGATGAGAAACCCTACAAATGTGCCGAATGTGAAAAGAGTTTCAGTCAGAGTTCAACTCTTTTTCAACACCAGAAGATCCATACTGGAAAGAAGTCCCATAAATGTGCTGATTGTGGGAAAAGTTTCTTCCAGAGCTCTAATCTCATCCAGCATCGTCGCATCCATACTGGGGAAAAGCCCTATAAATGTGATGAGTGTGGAGAAAGGTTTAAACAGAGTTCCAATCTCATTCAGCACCAGAGAATCCATACTGGAGAAAAGCCCTACCAGTGTGACGAGTGTGGCCGGTGTTTCAGCCAGAGCTCCCACCTTATTCAGCATCAGAGAACCCACACTGGGGAGAAGCCCTACCAGTGCAGTGAGTGTGGCAAGTGCTTTAGCCAGAGCTCTCACCTGAGGCAGCATGTGAAGGTGCACAAGGAGGAGAAGCCCCGGAAAGGCCGGGGTAAAACCATCAGGGCCAGACCTCACCTAGTGACCTCCTGGAAAGCTGGGAAAGGAAGGAAGTCAGCGACTGGTCTCCGCCAAGGAAAGGGCACTGCTTCAGGCCTTTTTAAAAAAAATAAAAAGTGAAGATGAAAACTCTCTTAGAACTGGGAACATTTAATAGTAGAGGACTTAGATACTGAATCCTTCCCTAGCATGGAGACATTGGGGGTTTAATGACATTGGGCTGATGCTTCATGGGTCCAGCTGCTCTCATTCCTATTTTATGTGACATGGAGCGGAAAGAACTAAAAATACGCTCTTAGAACTGGGGACCCTTGTTAGTAGAGCACTTAGGTATGGGATCCTTCCCTAGCATGGAGACATTGGGGTTTAATGACAGGCTGATGCTGCCTGAGTTCAGCTGTCCTCATTTCATTTTATATGATATGGAGCACAAAGAACTGAGAATATGTTTTTAGAACTAGGGCCACATAATAGTAGAGCACTTAGATACTGAGTCCTTTCCTGGCGTGAAGATACCGAGGGTTTACTGAGGCTTGAAATGGAGTCTAGCTGCTGCCGTTTTTAAAATGTGGCATGGAGCACAAAGAAAACTGTTTGGAGAGAATAGAGAAGACCTCATTTGAAATTCCCTCCTGCATCATTTTAACAAAAAGTATCATGTTTTCACAACACATTGGTGAAAATGCTGGCATGCCGATGATTACTCAGTTTTAGGACTGTGTGGAAGGAATGATTAAAGGCAAAAGGAAATAAACTCAGTTTTCAAGTTCTGCAACAGATTTGGAGCACTTATGTTTGTAAAGTTTAGTATATTAACTATTGGCTCATCTTGTGACTCAAGATTCAGTGTAATAAAATGTATTCAAGTTCACAGATTATCAATCAGCAAAGCCCATGTGTTTTAGCTTTCATCTGTTCCCTCCCTCTTTTTTATTTTTGCCAGATACTTAAAGGAGTAAGAATGTTTTTACTTTTTGCCATGTTCTCTACCAGAGATCCTGAAGAATCCAAAGTGAGGATTGAATTAGACCACAAGTCTTCTGTGCATACAATACTGTCATTTGTCATGACGTTATTCCTGTGTCACTTATTTTCCAGAAGGTGAAACTGATTTATGTTCATCATTCCCATGGCCTCTTTGGGGCGTTTTCTTGTGCTTTAACAAACTGAGCCAGCCTTTTAGATCTACGTGAATAAACCAACCACATCTTACCAACAAAATCTCAGCTTGCTTCTTGCTACATAATCTACAATTTCGAGACCTTCCTGTCTTCAAGACTGTGAGCTTTAGATAAGTGTTTTATCTTAGACAAATGTTTGTCAACAGCAAAAGTCACTTAAAATGTCAGTGCATTGTAGCTCCTTTTAAATCTTCCCTTTTCTGTATTACAAGAAATGTTTAAGAAGGCTAGCAAACACGTTTTTTAACATCCATCATGATGGTGCCAAATGTCTCACATCTCTGATCAATTTTCAGCTCAGGTTTTCATTGCTAACATTCTGATTTTTTGGTATATTTTGTAATCATATCATTTCCTGCTGTATTACAATTATCCATAAAAATAAAATATTTTGCATAGTACTACCTTCTTTTTATTTTTCTTTTGGAAAGTTGTTCCAATGGTTTAGATAACAGACCTGCATAGCTTTTAGAAGAATCGCTTGTTTTGGCTGTGGTGAGCTCCTCAAACTTAAGATGTGCCTGCCTCCTGACCTTGCTTTGGAGTACAAGGCTTTAGAAGATGGCCTTGTAGACAACACTCAT
The DNA here is from genome assembly GCA_004365215.1 of Cuniculus paca. Taxonomy (NCBI): domain Eukaryota; kingdom Metazoa; phylum Chordata; class Mammalia; order Rodentia; family Cuniculidae; genus Cuniculus; species Cuniculus paca. The sequence goes on along the minus strand of RJWT010047484.1, from coordinate 5,468 downwards.
CCAGGAGGATATCCAAAATGTTTTGTAAGTATAAGGCCATTGGAGTTCTCTTACAAAAGACTTGCTCTTTGATTCCCCTCTTCACCACCAAGTCACTTTATAGCAGAGGCGTGGCTATGGCATTTCAGTGGGTTTACTGTCTTGTTTATTTTGTGTCTGGAATAACTTCTGGCCAGAAGCAAGACCACTTTGTAAAGTTTTATGAATTGCCTATTTGGATGATAACCACAAGGTCCTACAACAGAGACACTGCTGTGTAGCTAGTTTACATGTTTATTTTTCATGGATTTACATATTCTCTATAATAAGTGCTTCAGATTTTAATTTAGTCCTAGTTTGACTTGGTTTGCATATATTACCTAGATCCTTAAAACTGGGAACAAATGTATGAGTAACATTTGCCATAGCCCTCTGTGGTAGCTAATACGTGGCACTAACCTTATGCTACTTCAGTGAGTTTCATGAGATAGAGGAAGCACAGCAGTTTAATGCACTGCTTCACAAGTTTAATGCTCTAATGTGGATCTGGAAGGTTCCACCTCTGAATACAGTCTCATGGCGTGGAAATGCATGCTGTTCCCTCCCATATTGTGCAGAAATTTACACATAATGAATTCCTTTACTCTTTCAGGTTTTTTTTTTTTTAATGTTTACTGTCTTGTTTCCTTATATCTACAGTATTCTGTTAGTATACATGTGTAATTCACACTTTATGGTCATCTTGGGGAGAGGTTACATGTACCTATTACAGGGGTTTTTTTTTTGGTCTCATTCCCTAGTGTTTTGTCCTCTCTCCCCTCTTGTTGATATTATTTCTTAGCTCATAAGAACATGATGTTTATTTGAAGCAAACAAAACCTCCCAAGTTGTTTAATAACTGCTGAAAATTTTCCTACCCTACCAATAAGTAAGATGTGTCATTAAAAATTACTTGGCTTTCACCTTCTTTTATCTAGTCACTTAAAAAAATAAATTATTTACTAAGCTAAGAGTAGGGGTAATGCTCTCAGCTTCATGGAACTTAGGTTAAATAGGCAAGCACGAAGTGCTATGGGAGCACACCAGTGTCTCCCAACCCAGTGGTGCTCGACTGCAATGTGCTTCAGTTATCTTCAGCCAGATTGCTGGATTTATCCCTAGAATTGTTTATTTAGTGAATCTGAGCTGTAGCTGGACACTTTGTGTTTCTAGTGATTTTGAGAGCTGCTGCTGCAGTGGTACATTATGTGCTTACATTAAGTCATACCTAAATCAAGGAATGCTAGTCTTGGACAAAAGTAGGCAGGGTTTAAAGATGAACATGTTTGGTATCAATCTGGAGTCTTAAGGTTTTCACACTGGTGTAAGCTAGTAAGTGGGCAATTTGAGTTTTTGTTCTGGACCATAAGTTGGAGAAGATACTTGTGATTGGATTACAGAAAGCATAATATTTATGAATCAGTGACTTCATGGATCACCAGAAGCAAGGAATGCATTGACTCAACAGAAACAGTCAGTGCCAGAAGTGTTGCTCCTATATACTTAAAGGTGAATTCTATTTTACTTTGGCTGAGTCAAGATTGTTGAAAAAGGGATAACTAAACATTCCAAGAACCATCTAAAAAGTTTCTCAGGGGAATTTAAGAATCCATATGGTTTTTTGACAGGCAGTGGAAGTACTTTTTCAACATGGAAGTACAGGATGTACTTGCCAACACAGTCTTCCTTATACTGGAGGAAGTGCAGAAACTTTGTGATTGTATGTATATATGTGACTGGAGCTGGATGGGAGATGGGGAGAGACAGGTACATCTTGGAATGGAAGCTGTGAGATACCAAAGAATCTGCTCAGAATGGTAGCTGACAGCTGCTTTGTTGACAATCCAGTTTCATGAAGGAACTGGGTAAGATGAGGCTGGAATGGCTTTCATGAACACTTCAGATAACAGCCATTAAAAATGAAACACTTGATAGAATGAGATGCATGAAGGATTTGGAGCATACATTACCAAGCAGTGGTCCAACGGGAAAAAGCCACACTGCTAGAAAGATGGCAAAAATACTACTGGGGAATTGGACCTCCAGGACTTCACCTCCTCTCTTGGGCCTCAAGTCTTCTCTTCCCTCCACCATGTGAACCAAACTAAATGGCAGTAACGTCCAGTATGGTCAACTTCTTTGCTTATACCTCTTTAACCAATGCCTACTGTAAGGCCAGCTTTAGTGTTTTCTTAGATGCCTTTCATTTAATCTGAAATGTATTCATCTGGGTCCCTCCTCTCCCCGTTCCCCTCTCTCTCTGGCTCCCTTTCCTTTTCTCCTTCCCTTCCTCCTCCTAGATTGAGCTCCTGGCTTGTAATTCCATTTAAAGTTTCAATGAAGAAAGGCCGAGAAGGAAGTAGAAAGGAGAGAGAGAGAGAGAGAGAGAGAGAGAGAGAGAGAGGTTAATTTTGGGAAGTCCCCAGCCTGACAGCCAGCTATTGTACCTATGAAGTTGGAGAGTTACCTAGAGCCCTAAGTCTCATCCCTTTCTCTCCAGTCTATTTTCTGGGAGCTTGCTCATTGTGAAGGTCATTCTTTAGCCTGGTACATGGTATACACTTACATTTGTTAAGTGAATTAACGAATGAAAGGGATGTATACATTGGCATCAAACTATTGGCAACCAGACAGCTTCAAAGATCCTCCTTATTTTAAGGAAATGAAAGCCATTTGCCTCACACTCCTCCAAACTGCATGACTTTTTTTAATGACCTGGATTCCTCTTTTATGCTTTTCGAGTTATATAATATATGTATAGAGTCTGTACAGTTTTAGAGAACTCATATCACTTCCTAATTTTAAACTACCCAGCACTTCCTTCTCTCCTCTTAAAACCAGACCTAAAGCATTTTAGAGACTCTGAAGACTTTAGCATATGCTTCCTATATTTTTGCTGACCAGGAAACCTCAAATCCCCCAATACTGGAAAGTCACATCAGGTTCTGGATATGAGTTAAGTTGGTAACTTGAAGAGACTTTTTAGATGACTTTACAGGTGGAGACTCGGTCAAGGAGAACTCTTGGCATCTATGAGAGTCAAGAGGCCTCAGAATATGCCAAGAGGAAGTGTTTGCAGTAGGGTCTGCAGAAGAGAAGCAGAAGTAAGAGGACTCTATCAGGGTGACCTAACAGACCTGGAGACATTAAATTTAAGGTATGAGCCAGAGAGGAAACAGAGAGAGGATGGAGTTTTCCAGCCTAGGTTAGTAGGAGGATCAGGCAGGTCAGGTGAGGAGAGAAAGATTATATACAGTATTCATTTTAGAAAATAACCTTGAGATACTTCCGAATGGAAAAGTGTAAATATCTGTGTGTGAAATGTGAAAGATTTGAGGAAAGTAATATTTGAACCATTATGTTCAAGATGCTTTAAATACATTGGAAATTTCTTGCTTTGCTTAGAGAGTTGAAAAAATAACACCACACACTGAGTGGCTTAAACAACAGAAATTTAGCAGGCATGGTGGCACTTGCCTGCAATCCCAGCTGAAGCAGGAGGATCACAAATTCAACTCCACTCTGGGCAATTTAACAAAACCCTGTCTCAAAAATAAAAATAGCTGGGGATATAGCTCAGTGCAGATGTCCTGGGTACAGTCCCTAGCACCACTAACAAAACAAAACAAAACAAAACAAAACAAAACAAAGCAAAACAAAACAAAACAAAACAAAACAAAAACATAATAGAAGTTTATTTTTTTTGTGTGTGATTCTGTAAGCCCAAGGTCAAGACTTGTAGCAGGGCTGGTGTCTGATGGGGTCTCTTCCTAATTTGCAGGAGGTGTCCTCTCACTGTGTCCTCACATGGTTACCTATGCACAGAGAACATTGTCTGATCTCTCTCTTATAAGGACACCAGTCCCATTGGACTAAGACCTACCCTTAACGTTCGTTTCTACCTCAAAGGCTTCCTCTCCAATCACAGTCACACTGGAGGTTACTACTCTGCATAATGGAGGATTTTCAGGAAGTGGCCCAAGATTATAGCACCAAGTGGTTGGTCCAGTGTGTCACTCTGCCTCCTAATTTGTCAAGAGACCTCTTAGAAAAAGCTATTTTTTGTCTCAGGAATTTGGCTTGGGAACAGTGACTTAATTAAATGTAACTTCTCAGAAGAGCAACCTCCTCAGATGCCAGACAGACCCAGTGCCACCCTGATGTTCAGGGAAATTGAATTGGTTCTCATGACATCAGATGCCTCACTGTTCTATGGAATTAAAAAGAGAAATGACAAAATCAGAGCAAAGGAGTTGAAGATGAGAAGGAGCATTGTGGAGAAAAGGTAGGGTAAGCTTAGGAAACCAAAGCCACTGTATTTTCCAAAGTTAAAAGTTTAATGGCGCTAACCAGATGAATGACTCTCAGTTCCTTCCCCTTCCTCTCTGACCATGTGGTGTGCTAGCTCTGGTTTAGCTCATTACCTGTATTCAGTTTTCTCTATTAAAATACTTGCTCTGTTCTTCTTTGTCCTGGCTGGACCTTGATGAAAACGATAACAAGAGAAACTAAAACAAGAAGAGCTAAACATTCCAAGGCTTAAAAGTGACTATGGTGAGACTGGGGGACCCTGTCACACTCACACACCTATGGTGCGTTTCCTCCTAGGAGGAACTTGGTGATATCTAACATAAACACACGTGGTCCAGGAATTAGGCTTCTGTGAACTGTTCCTACCATGCAGTTCCAAAAATATGAATATCTGTGCCCACTTCTACAGCTTCTACAGAAGATACTCCTTTGTCTCTGCATTGGCCACTGTGCAGACCTATCCTTCCGGAATGGGTTTGCTTTCATGCTGTAATCATTGCTCCGCTGGCACTATTCTTGTTCCTCAGCGTTCTCAGTGATCGGTTTGCCTCACCCCATGCAGGACCAGAGACTTGTTAGTAGGTGCTCTTGACAGCTTTAGCGTGACCACTGATGCAAACCTGCAGAGGAAAAGCCCAGGCTGCCCTGGAAACACTGCCCCCAGTGATGGCGCCTGCCCAGGCAGACACTCAGCCATAGTGTCTTGCTTGTTAACGGACTCCGGGCTTTCACATTTTATGTTATGTTACCCAAAACTATCACTAGATGGCAGTAAAGGCAATGCAATGGAAACTATCTTCTTAGCTCCAGCTTTCTTTCCTTCTGAAAGCCTTGTGCTGAAACCTTAAGGGCTGGGCTGTAGCTCAGTGGCAGAGCACTTGTCCTGCATGCTAGAGGCCCTGCATTAAATCCTCATTACTGGGGAAACAAAGTAAAACAGGAGGCTGCTCAAAGTCAAGTGAGGTCCAGGAAATGCCTTCAAAGATGCAGATACAACTTTAAAAGCTTTAGTCAGATTACTTGGATGCCATTTCCAATCCACTTTCACTGTAGCTTACATGTTACTTGATTTATAAGGCACAGAGAGTAAATAAGTGCCTATCTTATCCTGGTAGAAAATGAAAGAATCTTCTAAAAAA
>RJWT010047483.1:0-11302 GCA_004365215.1 Cuniculus paca | reverse complement strand
GAAAACTACATTATGGAACTAGTAATGTTACATTCTTAGAGCTAAAAACTAGAGGCCTCGTAGCTTTGTGCTTGCTACTCTAAGAGTGAGGATATTGTCTTTGAACAGAAGCAGATGGATGAAGTCTTCAGAGGACATCATGTGATGGAGTGGCTCGGTGCCTACACTCTGCCAGCTGTAATGAAAAATTGCTTTTATTGCCACTGAGTTGCTACTGACCCTCTAAGCATAACCAGAGGGTTAGCAGAGGCACAGAATTTGCATAGAGGTTCACACAGGGATGATGGGGATCAACACATCATGAATATAATTGTGGAAGAGTGATTAATGCAATAAATCATCTGGCTGTCTGGTCTACCTCTATGAGCAATGTGCAGAAGCTGCCACAGGGTACATTACATTTTTTCACTTAAAAAATCCAGATGTTTTACATCACATACACAGTCTATGACCAGCATGGGTATTTCCAACTATGCAAGAGATCTCACCCTGAGGTCCGTGAACAATTAAATCTAGACTTGCACACACTGCCCTTTCCCTTGGCTGGAAGATAACTGCATGATGAAGACTGCTATTTATAGGTCACTGCTCATGTTCATGCACATTTTTCGTTCACCCTCTTTTAGTGAAAAAAAAAATACAACTGCAGACCTGCTGTTTCAGTGTCTGTGAAATTTGAACACTAAGAGGTTTGGTTGATGATTTCATGTTTTCCTATGACCTTGGTGCAGGAGAGGAAACCAATCAACTCATCCCCCCAAGTGAAGATAAATGTGGAAGGCAGGGGTCGGCTGTTTTGCAGGTGACCCCTCTTCAATTATGTGATGGGGAGTTGGGAATTTGATTTGCAATGGATGGCTCCTTAGAGTTCTTGCACAAAGCATTGGTCAGGACAAGATAAACCGGGAACTGATGTGATCTGGAGCCATGTTATGGTTTACAGTAAGAAACTGCTGGTGCTGCTGCTGCTTTGTCGTCTGCAGACCATCCATTTCTTTACATTTTAGGCTTCCCTGCCGCTCTGCAAAAGGTCTGGGATAAAGATCCCAAAGGTGGATTTTATTTAAAACTTCAAGCACATAGAAAACTGTCAGATGTGATTTCATAAAGTCACATTAAAAAAAAAAACACATTTCACTATAATAGCTATGAAAAGCTTCATAGGAAGAGGAAGTCTGGACTGTTTGGAAAAATAGTTGATCATCTCCACAGATTTATCTGGTTGTTAAAATGTCTTGGACTCTACCCTCCAGAAAAGTCACTTGAGTCAGATCATTTAGATGGGTTTGATTTTCCAAGAAATATGTGGTTGCCTTTCTGGATTTGTCTCAACCAAGCAGGCCCGATGCAAAATTATGTGGTCAGTGTTTAGACACAGGCACATGTGAACTTACAGGGCCCTTGAATTAAAGGGAAAGAAAGTCAGATAGAAGTAAGAGAGTGTCATTTGAGGTACTCAGATATGCTGCGTGGAATTGTGGTGGGCGTGACAAATGTGTTCATGTCAATCAGATTTCTGTAGAAGACGCAGCACAAAAGGACATTTCCTCACTTCACACTTGCAGTCACCAACTACCAAGAACAAAAGACACGATCAAGAGGAGATAAAGAAGCTCCAGATAGTCACATCAGTTCAAGAGGAATCAGAAAGCAAAGCTTATCTCTAGAGACAGAGTTACCTCATTTTAGTTAATTAATCAATTAATTAATTAGTTTGCAGTACTGGGGATTGAGCCCATGGCCTTTACATTGAACTATACTCCCAGAAGTTTTTATTTTTTGAGATGGGGTCTTGCTAAGTTACTAATTTGCCCAGGCTGGGCTCATACTTGCAGTCCTACTGCCTCCGCCGCCCAGAGTGCTGGGATTACAGGCTTATACCTCCATCCCCCTGCTGAGCTCAGCTTTTTTTTTTTTTTTTTAAACACAGGTTAACTCTCCTGGACTTCTTGATCATTGATATCATGAATGAGACATTTCAGCACATTTAAAACTTTTTACAAAAGTGAGTTGATTTTACAACGAATGATATGAGAAGATGTATGCACACCCAAACCATTTAATTGTATTTCTCCAATTCCTAATTGAAAATATTATATGCTTTGTACCAGGGTGAATTCCATACGGGTGTCTAGTGTTTTCTTTGATGTTTCAGATTGAAAAGTGAATGCAGATTGTTTTCTTTGTTTGTGATAATTGGGGCAAGCTTTCTCTAGATCAACATCCAAATCTAGAATAACTTCTCAATATGGCTTTAATGCAGCTCCAGGCCTCCTCATCCCAGCGCCTGTGTGAAGAAGCTGGGGAGTTACTGAAGCAGCCAGAACTTGACCATGCAGCATCCTGGAGAGGATGGAAGAGCACCTAGGAGTGGCTGATAAATGATGATACTTTCACCAATGAGGAAGTTGCGTATCGTAAGTGCACAGAGGAAGAAAGCTAAATGACTGAGCTGAAAGTGTTGGTTAAGAGGTCAAAAAGTCAAACAAAACTTCTAGCCAGGTCAAAGGACTGAGAAGACAAATGAAAGTCAAGGTTGGCCAAGGTAGGAGAGCCCTGGACACACACCAGACTCACTGAGGACCCAGGAAGGCTGCCTCTGTGGAGCAAGGGTAACTGAGATCTGACTAACCCTACCCTAACCAACTCAATCCGGGCTGATTCGAAGTCATCTTTTTATAGTCTTGTTTACAGACAGCAAAAGTTCTTTCTGGAGATATATAACATCAGAGTTTTAAATTACCTCTAAAATTTTCATTTATGTTGTTTACCATTTAATTAAAAAGAAAAAAGAAAAACCTACATATGCTAGGGGACCAGAACAAATGACTCCAAAACCCAGAGCAAAATATTGAAAAGACACATAGACTTAGAACTGATCTAGACTGTTATAACACATTGAATTTGGAGTAACTCTAACTGGTCAGAAGGACTATTTGAAAGGGTATGGTTATGAATGGAGATACGGAACAAGTAAGATTAATACAAGTTAAACCACATCTCAGCATGTCACAGTAAAACTGCTTAGAAGTAAAGACAAAGAAATGTTTCTAAAAGCATCCAGAAAAAAAAAAAAAAGAGACACATTTCTCTTAAAGGAAAAGGAAGTAATACTGACAACAGACCTTTTGACAAACAGAATAAACATGAGAAGACCATGAAATGACATCTTCAGACTGCTGCCAGGGAACCACTGCCAGCTAAGGTTCTACAGCCAGTGAAAATATATTTCAGAAAGTTCAGGAAGAAAACGTGTTCTTAGGCCAGCAATAAAAGAGAGAGCCTGCCACCAGCACACCTGCACTCTTTTTTTTTTTTTTAAACAAAGGGAATTTTAATCAGAAGGAAATTACTCCACTTGGAAACACAGAAACAGGATGGGATGAATAAAACTATAAAGGCCGAATAAACAGGAAAATATACACTGATATTTATTAAATAATATTTTTGTAAAATCTAAAGTATGTGTAAAATTAAAACATGAAAATGATATTTCCAAAGATAGGATGGGAAACAAAACAAAACGAAATGAAATGAAACAAAAGACAAGAGGATAATAGGGGTTGAAATGCTCCAAGACCTTTACGTTAACGAAAAAGTGAAAAAATGCTAACTTACATTAGAGTCTGTAAGTCAAAGGTATCTATCTATATATACAGGCATGTGCACTGTATATAATAATTTCTTAGTAACTGCCACAAAAATATGAAAATGAAATATACTAAGAGACTACTAGAGGTGAACATGAAATTATAAAAATACCCAATAATTTCATAAAAAGATAAGAAATGAAGGAAAAATAATATATATAAGGTGTATATATAAAATACATAAGAGAAAACAAATACTAAGAATGGTAGATTTCAATTTGAATATACAGTATAGTATTTGCATTACATGTAAATAGACAAAATAATTCAACTAACAAAATAATCCAAAACATAATCCAACTGACTGGGACTAAGAGAAATGATTTAAAAAACCCAAATTTCACATATATATTGTTCATAAGAAACACATTCTAAGTACACGATTATAGAAAACTTGAGATAAAAAGTAATGGAAAAAAAAACTGTAACAAAATTGACCAAAAAAAAAAAACCCCCCAAAACCAAAAAAAAGAACCCCCCCTCAAAAAACCCCAAAGGTTGGTTAACTATTCTAATATTAGTTGAGGTAAATGTTAAAGCAAAAAGGATTTCCAGAAATTGAGAGGTAATTTTCATAATAATAAAGAGGGTGTGCCTCAGGAAGGTACAGTTCTAAATTTGTATGCATCTAATAACTCAGCTTTGAAATACTCAAATGAAAAGTTGATAGAATTAACAGGAGAGATCTGGGGTGTATCTTGGTGATGGAGCACTTGGTTGGCATGCCCAAAGCCCTGGGTTAAATCCACATTAACACACGGCGAGGACAAACTAACAGGAGAAATCAATTTGATACAGTCATAGATACTAAGTCTGTTCCTTAAGAAACTGATTGAATAAGTGAATTAACAAGACATGAATAGAAGATTTGAACAAACTGCAAAACATAATTTGTGTATATGGACCATGCTGCTAAACAAGTATGGAATTCACATTTTATTTTCAAGGGCACATGGGCTATTTATCAAAATTGTTTCCTATTGTGGGTTGTAAATCTTAGATATCAAAGAACAAGGATTGTCTCCAACTACTGAGGAATTAAACTAGATATTAATGACAAAGAAAGGACAAGGAAAATCCTAAATGTCTAAGGAATGTGTTTCTGAGAGAACTGCACACTCCCTTCCCTTTCTTTTCTCCTTTCCTTCCATCTCTCGTTCTCCTTCCCACTTGAAAAAGATTTCTCTACTTCCTATTATCTTTTATTTTGTTCTTTAGTTATACTTTGGGTTTCCCATATAAAAGAAACCATGAGAATAAAAAAAAAAGGTGACAGAAAAAGTGGAAACAGAGCTTTTGCAAATGGGAGGGAGAACAAGTGTTGGAGGGAACAGGGAGGAGGGGGAGGTGAAGGGGACAAAAAGCAAACTAAGAGGTGTCACGTATGTGTGCAAACTCCCCACGATAAACCACTCATCACGTACTGTAAATATGCACCGATAAAAACAATAAAAAGAAAATTAAAACAACGAGAACTGTGTTAAACGAACACAAAGAAATACAAAAATATTTTGAACTGAATGATAAGAAAAACACATCATATCACATATTTTGGAATATAACTGTAGACACTTTTAAAATATCATTTCAAGAAGTTTAAAAAAATAAACATCGCCTCAAGAAGTTTATTTATTTTTTAAAATTTTAAACAGAAAAAAGTAACAACAACAACAACAACAACAAAAAACCAGTTTCAAAACAGGCTAGTAGGAGAGGAACAATAATCAACACATCGTGTATTTTATATTCACAGTAGTCGTTCAGAGTACAAGATACAGGCATGAAACATTGTCTAAAAAATTAGTAGCACAAAGCTTTCCCCTCAATGAACCGAGAGAAGCCAGCTGTGTAACTACCTTAACTGTATCATGTTTATATATATATTTTTCTTTTTCCATTCCTTCCTTTAACCTGTCTCCCATCACAGTTTTTCTTTTCTTTTGAAGAGTTTCTTCCCTATTCATCATATCTATTGTACCTTTTGGATCTTGTTTACTCTTTCTGATTCTCAGGCTAGTGAGATAATATGATGTTTACACATGTGGGTCTAGTTTATTTCACTTACAGTGTAGTCTCCAGTTGCATCCATTTACCTACAAAAGTCTCAAGTTTATAACAGTTTCAAGTTAAGATGTTTAAAAAGTGTAGCAAAGTATACCCAAAGAACTAAAATAAAGGAAATGAAGAGCAAATAGAGAAAAATCAATAAAACATAAAGTCGGGGTTTTTTGAAAAGAACAATGAAATAGACTTTTTGACAGCACTAATCAAGAAAAAGAAAACAATGAAATGAATTCTTAGAAAAACACTTATCAAATTAAAATAAAGAGAAACAAAAATCTGAATTACTACTGATATGTCCAAGAAATGCAACCCTGAGATAGGCAAAAAGTGGACACCAAGAGAATAAGGCCTCACCAAGGAGCAAACTTTCCTTGTGAACCAGCGCCATGTGCCGGCCACTGCTGGGGTGGAGACAGCCAGATCGCAGTCCCTTCCGTACATGCACTGACAAACAAGAAGTATCAGTGCCCCGCTACCCTGTAAGTGACCAGCTGATCTGGAGAAGCACAGGCTTTGATGATAGCTATGGAGCTGAAATGCAATTTGATGCTTATGGTGATTAGTATTTCACTGACCTTGCAGGTCTAGGGCCAGTGGTCTGATCATCTGTTCAGAGGATAATGGTACACAGTGTGCCATCTAGGGGGCATCTCCTTCTGAGGGTGGTGGCCATTGTTGATTCCCTGTTGTCTTGTTTTGAGGTCCTGTGTCATTTTCATTGTTTTGTTGGCTTGGGTTTTATTCTCTTTTGTTTTATCTGATTATATTATATTCCTTGGCATGAGCAGCTATTTCAAAGATAGCAAGATATATGTAGCCATTTTGGATTTACTATTGTCTTGTTTTGAAGTCCTTTATTGCATTCATAGTTTTGTTTTTACTAGGTCTATTCTGTTATGTCTTGTTTGATTTTTATTATCTGCAACTACTTTGAAGACAACATAAGGCATTATGGTAACTATTGTTGATTTCGTAATGTTCTGAAGTCCTGTGTCACTTACACTGGTTTGTTTTGATTGGTTTTATTGTTTTATTTTTCTTGGTTTTATCCTCTTTAAAAAAGAAAGAACAGAACAGATTGTACAAAAAACAGCATTAAACGAGAGGTTAAAAAGCTAGACTTCATCAAGGGTACTCAGTTTTCTTCACTAAAAGAGTGAAGAGGCAAACCAGAGTGGAAGAAAATGCTTGTGAAATGAATATGGCTTGAAGCACTCTCATCTGGAAAACAAAAGACTCGTCTACCAATAAGAGAAAGCTCACAGCCCAAGTTGAAAAATGACGGAAAGACTCTAAGAGACATTGCTCAAAAGTGTTTCCCAACGGGCAGTAGATGAAGGAACAGTGGTCACCATGAGCTCTGGTCAGGGAAATACCAAGGATAATCACAGTCAAATTTCATTACACACTTTAGGAAGGAAACAACAACAACAACAGCAACGACAATAAATTGATAATAGCAAATGCTGGAGAGGAACCAAAATTCTCATTGGCTGCTTCAATCAAAATGCAGTAATCAAAATTCTCATTGGCTGGTCCCATGAAAACTGGAACAACTATATATATTCCTGGCAGAATCAATGGAAATTGACCTGCAAGTTGACTGTAGTTAAACCCCAAACTGCAATATATGTATGCATTCCTTTGGGCACTGAAAAGTCATACTACAGAAAGCTTAAACCTCTACTACTCAAACTGGCTCCAAACTGAAAACAGCACAACTGCGGATATGGAGTGGAACAGAGGAGTGAACTGAAATAGATTAGTCACACAGCTATGGATGTGAATGGATTATGGCTATTTGCAACACAGAGATGGGTCTGCCAAAGCTGCTACTTATGGTTGATACACTGTGTCAACTTGAGAAGTTTAGAAGTTTAACTAAGAGACTCAGCAGGGAGCCAGGGTTCTTACTTTGTAAACATCCTGAGCCTGTGCAAGAGGAGGGCACAGAGATTTCGTGAGTGCAATATAAGGGAGGAGAAGAGGCTTGCTTTTCCCCTCTTTGTCTGGCTGCTTTTGCTGGCTGCTGCCTTATAGTGTTGCCCTGATGCCATGAAACCCTGCCTTGGAGCCAGCTGATTATGGATTGAAACCTCCACAAACAGTGAGCTAAATAATTCTTTCCTTCCTTCATTTTGGGGTATTTTGTCCCAGCAATGAGAGAAAGAGAAATGTAACCAAGACAAGCACACACTGTGTGAACCCTTTTACATAAAGATAAAAATTGGAAAAGTTAATGTGTAAAGAAAAGAGTCCCAGGAAGAGCTGTTTTGCAGAGCAGCTGGTGAGGCCGGGAAGTTGGGGAGGCTTCTGAGTCACTTCTCACATTCTAGTTCTCCATGCGAGTGTTGTGTTTCACTTGTCAAGAATTAAATCACTCAGGATTTGTGTACTGCTCTGTGTGAAAGTTATATGTTAATGAAGAAGAAGTTGACAAATCTTGAATAAGCCACATTGACTGTAATTTAGAAAGACATTTTGCAATGTTTCAATAAAACAAGTGAGAAATTATAGACTGCTACTCTGAAACGACACCATGAATAGCTTCTTTTTCACTGTAGCTATTCAGAAATAGAGAAGAAATTTAGATAAAAACTTAATGGATTGTACATGAATGTTCATAACAGCATAGTCCCAAGAACTAAGAAAGATGAAACTGCCCAATTGCCCATCAGTAGATGAATGAACACACAAAATGTGGTATATCCATATATACTGGAGTACTATTTAGTCATAAAAATGAACAAAGTACTAACTCATGCTACAACATAAGTGCACTGTGAAAACACTTCAGTAAGTGAAAGAATCCACTCACAAAAGCTCACATATCACATGGTCCCATTTATATAGTTTCTTGAATAAACAAATCCAGAGACTGATGGTAGGTTAGTGGTTGCCAGGAGTCAGGGTGAAAGGAGAAGGGAGTAGTGATTGATAACAGATATAGGGTTCCTTGCAGGATTATGAAGATGTCCTGAAATTAGATAGCTGTGAATATCCTGAAAACCAGTGAATTGTACGTTACAAAAGAGTAAACTTTATGACATGTGAATTTTATCTCTAAACTGTTACTAATAAAATCTGACTGGAATATGAAGCCGATGTGATAAAGTTAAGGAATGAAATAGCATTATGCTGCCTCAGATACTTCATCAAGAGGAAAAAGTACATTTCTAACATAAAAACTAGCATAGTTCTTTTGCTGTGTGCTGAAGTGCTAATGAAGAAGAGCAAATTGTAATGAACATATTGGCAAAAGATTCACATTCTTGCCAGTGTGACTTGCCGTGCTGACATCAATAACGATAATGTAAAATTTATACTATGCTTCAAAACAAGAACCTGGTTACCAAACTGGCTAACAGGCATCATCAATTTAAAGTCACTACTCAAGGACATTTCAAGCTGTGCAACTCATATATCTGAAATTTCATTGAGATCTTCTCACACTTGACAACAATCCTCAATAGTTACACAAGTTTCTCAAAAACGAAATGTGTTGCGAAGGCAAAAATAAACAAACAGTTTCTAAACTACCAATAATACAGGGAAAATGTTTGCCAACTCTGCGAGAGGCCAGACTAGGCCTTCTGTTGTCATGTTTCTATAGGAAATGACGCTGTGTGAGTGTTACATGGAGAAACACCACAGAGCGTGAAGCTGGACATTTAAGAGAAAAAGAAGTGTACGATGTTATGGGGCAGTTAGTTCAGAAAATATTTTTATTAAAAAAGCTAATACCCCAAAGCAAGATAACCCCAGGGTATGATGCAATCTAGACCCCACTCTGGCAGCCCGAGGTGTCAGTGCACTGCCTCTGTCCTTGACCTTCCTCTCCTCGTGAAAACTGGGGCACTGTCCATGGCTTGGTGTCCAGCTTCAGGACAGGACCTTGGCATTTTATGTCATCTCTACCACCCATAGGTGGCTTCCCAGCTTAACCACCAAAACATTCACCTTAGAAAGCACTCATCAAATGGCCTGAAACATTCTCAGGCCTAAAGCCTAAATGTTCAATCGCTGTTTTAATTTGAAAATGAAACAGATTGAATGAAGAAAGAAAACGCTCAGTGCCTGCTTTTTGCTCTTCTCAAATTAACAGGGGGTTGATGAACTGCCGCAGCCTGAGGTTTTATGTGAAAACGAATTATTCAGCTAGTATTTGTTAGGCATCTATTATGTGCTAGGCACAAACCCCAAGTCTTTTTCTAGGGGACAGAAATGGCAACAGAGACTATGAGGCACTTGGTTGAATATGGACCGAGGTTCTCACCTGTATTCCAAACCCCAGGTGGAGAAAGTTTAACTGGGCTCCCTAAGACCATTTTAAAACTCCTTGTCTAGGAAATTAAAAACAAACATTTCGTGGGAGGCATGGGCACCATCTATTTAGGCAAACCCACAGAAAAGCCTCCAGAGGGAACCTAGGGTTCCTGACCAACGACAGCGACTAAAAACTGACTCCATGGATCTGTAGTAATTTTAAGTCCAATCTTGGCTCCTCACTCCCGCCGTCTCGGTTCTCAAGTTAAACATCATCGCAGGCTGTAAGTTCTGAGCCGTTGGCATCCACGAGGTGCAACGGGAAAGAGACCGGCAGCCCTTGCTTCTCGGCAAGTTTACAGCCAGTGCAGAGGAGCCCACGGAGGGTACGCAAGGAGCTTCCTGTGCACTGAGACGGTGCTTTAAAATAACCTTTAAATTGCCTTCTTCCTTCAGCAACAGCCGTATTATCAAGGACTGCAACAGGTTAACTAAGGACGAATGGCATCATTCCTCAGTTTCCTTCACAGATGCAGAAGACAGAAGCAGAAGTCATTTGGGCTTCCCAAGAGGCTCTTTAAATATGAGGCAGCAGGTCCTCCTTCACCTTACTCATTCCCTGCTTCATTCTGCCCATTATTGGATGTGATGGCTGGCACTGCAGTGACCTTCTTATACCATGAGGTAGTGTAAGGAAGGGCAAAGCAGAAAGCAAAGAGGAGTCTGGGAACTTGATGATGTCACAGTTGTCACCACACTGACCAGCAGTCTGTTACACAGCTGAAGCTGTACTTTTCTGTTATTTAACACAGTGCTATTTTCAATCTCTGTCATTGGTAACCAACCATAATTTATCTTCTAGACAGTTCTTTGAAACCGATAAAAGGACAAGCTTCTTTGGATACAGAACATCATGTCAAGTAGAATTTTTTAAAAAATCATATATTGCCAGCCTTGAACTTTCTGATCTGTAGAAATTCACCTAAGACAACCTCTTTGTGGGTAGCTTTTTGGACAGTCTCCTCTCCATTCTGAAACTCTGAAACCTCACCCTTCATCTCTACAATCGGTTCCCTTCTAGGTCACAGCTGTGACTGTGACACACAGTACATGGTGCTGTTCGGCCACCTCCAGCCCTGGAGACCATCTGGATGGGAGATGGGTGTGTTCCTCCCCTCCCCACAGGCTCTTGATCCTGCCTTCCTGCCCTGGTCGCCAGCTGCGACCTCACAGTGATACGGTTCATGGATTCTGCCCCTTCCCCTGGAAATTTTTCCCCCTAGAACTTGAGTGCCTTAAGCAGGTATTTTGAACTCTGGGAG
>RJWT010047482.1:0-11301 GCA_004365215.1 Cuniculus paca | reverse complement strand
ATAAGCTAAAAACGGTAATTTTCTTCCAATAAGTATGGTATAGAAAAGATGAAATAAAGACTACCTTGGCCAAGTGACTGAGGCCACATCACATCATCAACCATCTTAAGAGTGTTCCCTCTTGGTATGTGCTGGAACTGTCACTTTATTTCTGCAACCTTCTTCCACAAAGCCCAGTCCCCAGTTTAACTAGGGAAAAACAAAATCAGATAAATTCCAGTACTCGTCTTACAAGACATCTTGCCCATATCCCTCAAAACTGTCAAGGTCATCAAAAACAAAGCAGGAAACTGGGGCAACAGAGGAACCTAAGGAGATGCGATAGCTAAATGTAATATGGTATCTAGGATGGGATCCTGGAACAGAAAAAGAAATTAGGTAAAAACTCAGAAATTTTGAATCAACTGTGGAATTCAGTTAATAATATTAATATTAGTTCATTAATTATACCAAAACTATACCAATGTGAGGCATTTACAATAGGAAAAACTCAACATGAGGAATATAGGAAATCTCTTTACGAGATGTCCCCAATCTTTTTGGCACCAAGGACCTGTTTATCATGGAAGACAATTTTCCCTTGGGTAGTGGTGGGGTGGGGGGTGGCTTCCAGATAATTAAAAGGAGCAGCACGTAATCTAGATCTCTCTCATTGTATGCAGTTTACAGTAGCTTTTGTGCTATAAGGATGTAATGCTGCTGCTGAGCTGATAGGAGGAGCTCAGATAGTACTATGAGCGATGGGAGTGGCTGGACATACTGATCAAGCTTTGTTCATTCACCTGCTGCTCATGTCCCATGTGTGGTCCAGTTCCTAACAGGCCACATATTTGGTGCTGGGCTTGGAGAACTGTACACTATACCATCTTCTCTACCATTCTGAAAATCTAAAGCTGTTCTAAAAAGAGTAAGGGCCACTTACAGACGGAAAAAGAAAAAAAAAACAGAGTGGAAGAAAATATCTGCAACTCAAGGATGTGATAATGGTCTTGTAATCAGAAAAAGGAAGTCTCAAAACTCAAGCAACAAAGAATCCAATTTAAAAGGAGCAACAGATCTCAATAGACACTTCACTGAAATGTACAGATGGAAAATAAGAGCCTAAAAAGATAACACATCAACAGTAACTAAAGAAATGATCGTTAAACCCATGGGGAAGACACCACTGCACACAGATTAGAATACCTGAAATCATAAAGACTGACCATACCAGATCATAGTGAGCTGGAGAAGAACTCTCATCATCACTATAGTGGGAATGAAATGGTAAAATCACTCTGGAAAATATAAACACTGCAACTATTACAATGCAACTATTTCACTATTCAAAGGAAAGCCTATATCCTTACAAAGATGTATACAACAATGTTTGTAGCATTCTCTGTGTTGTAAAAACCCAAAATGTGAAACAACCACAATATCTACAGCAGGTTAACTCACAAACTGTGGATGAACACCACAATAGAATAATTCTTAAAATATTAGTAAAAAGGAACGAATTACTCATATATGCAACATGGACAAAAACCTCAAAATGATGCTGAAATAAGAATTCTTTCAAAGAGAATACAACTATGCTCAGTGGTAGCCCATGTGTTCAGTATCTACAGGCCCTGGGTTTAACCCCTGCACCAAAGAAAAAAAGAAAACAAATACTGTATGACCCAATTTACACTAAACTCTTGAAAATGCAAGCAGCGTGCAGTGACAGCAGGCAGATCAACGGCTACCTAGGGGAAGGATGCAAAGGAGCTAGAGAAGGTTCTCAGGAGCTACCAGTGTTCACTATCTCAATTGCAGTAATGCTTGAATGGGTATCTGTATGGCAAAACCTATCAAACGCAGTACATGGTTTGCTGATTACATTTCAATCAAGTTACTGAACATGCTAATAGAGTACCGTGTGGTGAGAAGGGGACTATCAAGAGCAAGATTATTTTTCCTTGCAAAAGAAATTCTGCCTGAAAGACTGCAATTCTTGAGAAGAAATTCTCAGTATCATTGCTACTCAAAAGTACTGGTCTGCAAACTAGTTTTGGTCTATAATGACACAAGGAATTTGCAAAGAGGTTACATCAACAATCACATTTAGCACACTGCTTACTTCAGCTAACAGCTTTCATAAATGAAGTTTCTAACGAAGAAAGAAATGTATTGATGAACATTCTGGCCAAAGGTTTTCTAATCACTGAGCTACAGCAAACATTTCATAGACTGGCACTAGTGTAAAGACTCATTTTGAGTAGCACTGTTCTGATCACACTCAGATATTTATTAAAACTCTCTAAGCCTATCCTCACCTGTATGGAAAGAATAGTAATAATTGCTCTGGACATCTTTTGGAATCATATGATGTTTAAGAAAACATAAAGTTTGCAGATAGAAAACACCAGTTAATTATGTATTACTGATTAATCACAACTAATTAACTGAGTTTATGCAGAAAGTCATTCAAAAAAAGGAATACATAAAAAATAAAACGTAACACTTTTATTTGTTCAGAACGCTTATTATGAAAATTAGCTGAGGTTAAAAGTGGTTTTATCTTCCAATGAATTTCTTAACATCCAAAAGTGTTATATTCGATATTAAAAATTTATAACCAAAATGGACTTGTAGAGTATTACCTGATATTTATAACAATGTACATACTATAAAATGACATCTATTCCTTTTATCAGAGCATAGTCTCCCAATCAGACATGGAAATACAGAAGTAATAATGTTACTTTAACCTTTTCTATGTTCTGGATTTTTGTTTCTACAATTTGTAAACTCAGAATTATTCAGATACTTAAGTTTTTTTCTTGTTTATATCTGACAAAGGCTTTTTCTAAGATTAAATTTTACATATTTTCTTTCAAATGAAAAAGATATGATCCTGAGTTATATATGTAGCTTATATATACTTTTACAAACTTATTTAAATACCACAAATTTATTATACATGTCCTTGCTATTAACATATTTCTTTAAGCAATAGTCAAATGTGCTTTGTATGTTTACATTACTTTAGAAACTATTTTTAGCTTTCAATAAAACTATTTACAAAGTTTTCTCAAATATTAGTAAAGGAGACAAAACAATCTTTATGAAAATATAAACTGCTACCATAGCTATTTTACTTTCATTTTATGCATTTCCTTTCAACCATGTAATTTCCTGTTCTTTAGAGACAATAGCAGATTTTTATCTTTCCAATCTCAACACTGCTTCTTTCTCAGCCTGGCACAGCAGTCAATACATTGCAGGGTTTCTGAACACAGTGTTCGTTCTGCCGTATCAATTGTAGCAGTGAAATCTGATAATGTTGGTATTCATCATTTCCAGTTACTTCAACTGCAGGACAACCTTAAAACAAAAATGACAGAGAAGGGTTATCAGGTCATACCAAAAAGATATCAATGCACACTAAATGAAATGCTTTGAAATCTCTGAAGGATATGGAGGACTAATAACAAGCAAGTACAATGCACAGTAACTGATGGCACTTGTCTGCCAGGCTCTGTAGCTTACATCACTCAGTATTTACTCTACCTTACAACTGACTCACGATCTTAGCCGAATCCAAAGGCAAGGCAGGCCTGAGCTACTAGTCTGGTTGCTGGGCATGCAGACTAACTGTTTTAATTACTTTTCTCATTGCAGAGACAAAATAGATGATATCCAAAGTTAAAGGAGGAAAGGTTTATTTTGGTTTATAGTTTGTAGAGGTTTCCATTCATAGTTAGCTGGCTCCAAGGCATGAGTGGCATGGCAGCAAGCCAGCAAAGAGAAAGCTGGGACCCTCTTTCTGTTCCTTGTATCTTATCCAGGCTATCTGCCCCTAGAGTGGGTAGCACTCACATCTTTAATCCTACTATCTCACCATGAGTCAACTCCAGCATCACATTTTTGATCCCAGCAGAATTTCACCAAACCAATTAGTAGACTGTCTCAGCAGTCACACACTCTAGATCCAGCCATCTCTGAAAAAGTCCCACCTATGAGTGCATAAGGCTTTGGGTAGACATCTAGATACAAACCATCACATCAATTATCAAGAAATTAAAATGTTTGAGCAACTGCAGGATATACAAAGCAGTTAGTATTGTCAGGGTACTGAAAAGACAGGATCAAAAAGACTGACAGTGGCAATGGAGGTGGATAAGAATGACTGAGACCTAGTCACCAAGACTAGATAACTTGAGAAAATGCTAAGCAATAATGAAAGAAAATTCATACACATACTTCTTCCTCACAACATTATTTTTTTCACTTATTAAACACAAGGAGTCATTAGTATTATTTAGCCATTACTTTGTAAACTAAAGTTTTTAGATTGTCATTGCTTCTATCTTGCCTAAACCTGAATTTTTTTTTTTTTTTTGATACTGGGGATCAAACTCACAGCCTTGCACTTGCCAGGCAGGCGCTTTTGCCACTGAGCTAAACCCCCAGCTAAACCTGATGTTATCATAAGCAGTATTTTATCTGCCAAACTTAGAGGATTATGAAAGCAATTTTCTATCATTTACCTAGCTAATTAAGATATTTTTTGAGGTCAGTAACTTTTTTAATCATGAAAACTCTTCACCAACTACTAATATAATGGTGGTGCCAAAGTAAAATTTTATTTTTATTATTAGTGAGCACTGAAGTGAAACAAATTCAGCATTTAGAATAGCACGATTGTTCTTTCAAAAATAATTATTTGATAAATTATTTCCAATAGTAATTGAACAAGTTGTGATTTACTTAATATCTTACTCTAGAAATCAGAACATCTCAATGAAGCATTTTATGTGCTGATAAAATATCAGGGAAAAAAGAAACACTAAAAGTTGACTGTAAGTTTTTCTTTTATTGCTCTAAAGGCAGCAATAAAAAGAAACATTTAAACAATATGATGGAATTAAAAGCAATACCTTATTAGCTGCTTCCAAGGAATTTATGAGATTCTGCAGCTCTTCTTTACTCATTTCAACAGAATATGGTTTCACTTCACCATTTTCTTTTATATCTAGATGAAGGTTTAAAAGTGGCATTTGTAAAGTAGCAATCTTGTCACTAGAAAGGGCAAGCTGTTTAAAATTAAAACAGTAATTAATAAGTAGTTAAAGGGACTATCTTAAAAATGCATCAGAGTTTAGTAACTTCCTTTAAGTGGAAATAAAGTACTCCTGCTTGATATCAAATACTAATGTAAAAGAAATAAATTCATGCCAAAACAACATATATCTGAAGTACAGAAAACAAGAGGAATTGATTTACAAAAAGAAGTAAATAGGAAAAAGGGCCAACCAGCCAGAAATTTTGTGTCAGAAACAAATATCTAGATCTCTATTTATCTAGTAAACAAGACATCCTTTTACTTAGGATTTTAACTATTTTTAGTTATAAAACTCTGGGAAGTACAGATTGGGTCTAATATGACAAGAAACACAGAATTCTTAACTAAAGTTAAAGATACCAAAGATGAGTTTATGTATTGAGATAAATGAACACAAAAATAATAAACTGTCAGACATGAAGATGTGTAATTCATCATCAACTATTGTTAGCAAGTAAGTTATCAAAAACTCACCTTCAATTAGAACCTCAAAACAAAAACTCAACACATCTACCCAATTTCCTAAGTTTCTGTCTCCAGGGTGTGTGTACCTTGGAGAAATTGGAAGAATCAAAAACAGTATTTATGGTACTCATCCTTTTTGAAATAAGCACTGTACCTTCAATGGAGGTGATAAAGGAAACTCAATTTTCCTGGAATATGAGCCAAAAAACTCTACAACCTTTGTTTAGAGTACAACACTTCGTAAAAATCTTGTGCAATGGTAAGGGACACCATCCCTAACAAAATCCTCAAAGGGTCTGGAGAATCAAATTCTCATTTATCTCCATTCTCTCATCCAACAGTGGTATTCGTACTGACTGAGATTTTAAAGTATCACCTTCTAGTTGCCTGTTTTATGGATAATTCTCAGGATCTACAATAAGCAGTTTCTCAGTCTATGCTTGAATAGCACCAATGAAGAAGGATGCGCTACCTCGAGGGGTTAAAATCATGCTACACAATCAAGAGTTGCTGAATTCTTCCCTAGGTTGAATTCAAACCCATGTTATGGCAGATGATACACTTAGTCTCTGTCCTAGTCTCTGGTGTCCCTGAGCACACATCTACTCCCACATCCATCTGACTTTCAGTCATCTTTTGGTAATAACTGTCTTATTTTATGAGGTTTCATCTTCTCCATGTAAATGGTCTCACATGTTTCAAAGCAATTTCATTTAATGTGATTTTAAATTCCTCACCACTCTTTTCTGGTTGGGTTCCAAGTTGTTTAACTATCTCCTAAAGTTTATCAGCCAGAACTAAAAAGAATGTTTAACTAAGAAGGCTAAATAGTTGAAGACACAATTTTTAGAACTAGAATCAACATCAATTAAGTTATACTTTAGCCGATCGAAACAACTAAATATTTCTCATACACACTATACCCTAGCTTTTATATTTATGAAAATAGAAAATGCTTATTTAAATGAAAATTCTCTACTTAAGCTACCACTTGATTATTTATCTTTACTTAACCAATCTGTGTAATAAGTTACAAAATAATTTTAAACTTTGATTAATCCTGTGTTTGATCATTTATGTCTTTGGTGTTGCAGCCTCTTGCACTAGATAGCCATAATACTGGGCCAAGACTAGAACCACACAGACAATCTTCTTAGCTAATACAGATTCATTCATCTGTAACTAGATGGTCATTCATCCAGTTATCAACTCATCCAACCGTGTTATTTTCCCAACCATTTCTCCACTTAATCTACAAAGACAGAGGCACTTTAGCCAGGTCATGTTAAAAAAACAAAAAATGCAGCACATTTGATTCTTCTCATCTATTGGTCGAAGTACTTTTTAAGGAATGGAAAGTTGGTCTGAAATTTTCTTAATCAACCCTACTGATCATGACTCTTCAAAATGTTTTTAAAACTGCTACTTTAATATCACATTATAGAATCTCCACCCAAAGATAGAATCATATTTACCAACCCTGAAAAAGAAATAAAAATCTAAAAAGCTCTACGAAAAATGCAAACTGAATATATAGTGCCCCACCATTTATGATTTATAAGCCATAATGATTTATACAACTAATTAAATTTATCATGTAATGCTATTATACATGGTTTGGGTGCATAAAGTGTTCTTTAAACTAAAGTTAATGCAAAAGATGTAATTAAAGCAATTTTTGCTATTCCTTTGGAACAACATATTCTTAAAATAACAGAAATTGCTGATATGTATTATAAAAAGCATGTCTGTCTCCAGAAAATTAAATAATAAAAAAATGGACAGCATCTCACCTTTAGCTGCCAGTCAAAATCTTGTAGCTGTGCAGAAGAAATATTAACTACTTCTCCTAACAGAACTTGTTTGATTTCATCTTTCCTACTTTTCAAGCATTTCATGATAGGTTCTTGATGAGATGAACTCAACTGATTCAACTGCTGAAGTGTCTAAGAAAATAAAATGATTATAAAATAAATGAAAGAGCTTGTCTGTTTAGGATGTATAGTTCTACTCTTTTTATATACATTTTTAAATGATAATAAAAAGTAATAATACTTCTGTAACTATGAAAAGAATAAATGAGAATGAGTAACCACCACACAGTTTTAGGAAGTTCCTGCAAAAGAGAAAGTAAAGTAAAACAACTGACTAATGAAGCAGCCTGGAAGTAAATACAACTGGACAGCACAGAAGCTGGTACAGTTTGGAAGGTTTATTAATATATCAAACAACAGTCCTTCCTTAAGCCAAGGAGTGTAAGAGGCAAGGAGGGTGATAGGGTCACTCAACAGAAAAAATAATCACAGATTGGCATTGCCTATTATCACAGCTTCAAAATACATAAATCAGCAAATTTGGCAGTTCTAAACAAAAAAATAATTCCACTCATAATTAGGGATGTTAACACAACTGAATATCTGTCAAAAGAAGCCAAAAAATAGTAAAAATATAGAAAAAATGGAAACTGTTTTCTATTTAACCTACTTGACATAGAGAAGACTATACCCAACAACTGTAGAGTACATAGAATTTCTAAATATATATGAAAGATTCACCAAAGTACACAACGAACTGAACTATGCAGCAAACCATGAAGAACTGAAATAACATTATTTGTATTTTTGACTACTGTGCAAGTAGATTAAAACTTGTAATAAAAAATTTCCAAATATTTGAAAATATGCAACTCAATAATAAATAAAATCAATGTCATATAAACCCTTAAGAACAACAACAACAACAAAAAACTTCCCAAATTTATTCCATGAGCCCAGAATAAAGTATGATATCTTTTTTTTTTTGTACCAAGAATCGAACTCACAACCCTGCAATTGCCAGGCAGGCGCTATGTCAGAGCTATATCCCTGGCAAAGTACGGTATCCTGACAAAGTCATCTCAAGAAAGAAAAACCACAGGCCAGTATCATTCAAATACAGGTGCAAAAATCCTAAACAAAATATTGGTGTATAAAATCAGGAGATAAAATATCATGACCAAGTGGGATCCAGTCTGCCAACATAAGCTAGTTTAACATTCAAAAATAATTGCTTTAACAAAAAAAAAAAGAAAAGAAAAAGTTCTGGGACTTTTTTTTAAATCAAATTCAATATTCATTCATGATAAAAATTATCAGAAAGCTGGACTTCTTTAATCTGGTAATATTTATGAAATCATACAGCTAACACACTAAACAGTGAAATAGGGAAAATTTTTTCCCAAAAGTCAGAAGTGGAATACATGTCTCCTGTCACTGCTTTTTTTTCCCCAACACTGCCCTAAAGGTGTCGGTCAATGGAATAAGGTAGGAAAAAGAACAAAAGGTATTAAAATGGGAAAAGATTGCATTCAAATCCTTTCACTCAAACATCTACAAGTCATTAGATCCAATAAAGAGAAAAGTTGCTGAACACATGGTAAACCTACAAAAATCAACTATATTTATATATATTAGCAATAAACTACAGGAAACAAAATTAAAGACTATCAAAAACACCACTTAGAAATAAATCTACCTAAATACTGTAACTGAACTTTAAACTACAAAACATTAGAGAAAGCAAAGCTAATATAAATAAATGGAGGACTCTTCATTTCCACACACTGAAGGGTTAAAAATTTTTAAGACATCAATTCTCAAGTGCAGTCCCAATATAAACACCAATGGGTTCTGTTTTGTTTTGTGTTTTGTTTTTTTTTTTTTTGGTTAAAACTAAGTCAATTCTAAAATCTGTATAAGATACAGAGGATTGAGAATAGCTAAGGCAATCTTGAACAAACATGAAGTTGAAAGTCTTTTATTACTACATACAGAAATTTAATTCAGTGAAGCATTAGCACTACAGTATCAAAACAGTGTAGAATTGGCAAATATGGAGAGACAGACAAATGGGTTATAATAAAGAGCCAAGATAAACACCCTCTGCACACGTGAGCACCTGATTTAGAACAAAGGAAAAACAATAATCTTGCAGAGCAAGAGTGGTCATTTCAATAAATGCTGCTGAGTCAAATGGATACACATGTGGACAAATTTGAACTTGACCACTACTTCATGCAGATATTAATTCAAAATGAACCAGTAACATAAATGAAGAACTAAAATAATCAAGCTTCCTCAAGAAAATATACAAGAATATCTTCATGTCTTTGGCACAAGTATTTCTTAAGCAGGACATTAACAGCACTAACCCTCAAAAGAAATAGAGAAACTGGACTTGATTAAAACTCAGAACTTTTGTTCACCAAAATACATCACTAAGACAGTAAAAAGGCAACCTATACAATGGAAGATATTTAAAATACATGTTTTTAAAAAGACACATTTCTTTTTTTTTTTTAAAGAGAATAGTACAAAACAAAACAAAACAGAACAAAAAAAGCGAAAGAAAACAGAATAGAATCAAACATAAAATAGCATTTCAAAACAGAACACTGCAAGCTATACAGGTTTTCAACACATAACCACAGGAGATTGACAATGGTTACCCTAGTGTCTCTTGCTTTCTTCAAAATGGTTGTTCATACATGTACAGACAATAAACTCAAACAAAACAAAGTAGTATAAAACCAGATAAAACAGAGTATCATTACAGGTCTTCAAGTCGGATAACAAGAAATAAGCAATGGCTACTATAGTGAAAAGACACATTTCTAACAAAGAATTCATATTCAGAGTATCATCCAAATCAACATGACAAATATACAGAACTCCCTTGTTTAAGTCAACAACCTACACAGATATTCTCATGATTTTTAGCCAAGACACAAAAGCAATGCAATTAAGGAGGATCTTACACCATCCTGCAGTTTCACCAAGATGTTTATCCCTAGAAAAGTTAGCCCAGATGCAATACAAGGAGACATGCACAAATACAGACAAGAGTATATAAGTCATTTCTAAACAAATATACAAACCCGAAACACAAAGTATAATGTTAACTTTTTCATCATAGTAAGGGAATATAGGTATTGATTTAGAACTTTTTCTTCTGTATGTTTTAACTGTTACACAACTAAAACAGTAAAAACCAAAAGCAAGGCAAAAACCCCATAAATTTCAGATTTGCTACTTACAACAACGTGGTTTGTATTGTGATATAACATATACAGTGCTTACTGATGATGACCCTTGTATCATACAATGCTTGAAAAATCACCTTTAAAAATCTGAGATTACTGAGTATAGAAATTTAGAATAAAATTACCTCTTCATCTGATAGATTTTTACCAACTACACCTTTGAAAAACTTGGTAACATCTTCTAGAACATGCACCCATTCTGTTGAATCCCAAACACTGTCATAATCCTGGTACAGAGGATAAGCTCGACCACAAATGCCATCAATTATTTTGTGAAGAAGCTGGAGAGAAAAAGGAAATAAATGTATTTATAAATGAAATGCAACTTACTTATAGTGAAAAAATGTTGGTGAGAAGTTCCTGTTATCTGCAAGAACAGCTGAGAGAAAAATATAACTAGCTCTAAAGCTTATTCTTAAAAACAGGAGTCCCAGAAAAATCCCAGACGTTCAATTATTATAGCCACCTTCAGAAACAAAAATAATTTTAAAGATACACTGCTATTTTTTTAACCTTGCTGAAAAGAAAATGGTGTTATGGCTTGTGCTAAGAGTTCCCCCAAAGCCTCGAGCAGTCATAGGTGGAGCTTTTCAGAGGTGGCTGGATCTAGCGTGTCTGTTGCTAGGATTAAGGATGCGCGATTACTAAATTGGTCCACTGATTC
>RJWT010047481.1:0-11290 GCA_004365215.1 Cuniculus paca | reverse complement strand
AATCAAAAATAAAATTAAATATTTCCTACATAGAATGCCATGGGATAAACATTCCCATTCTGAAAGGGAGGAATGGGGACATAGAAGAGATTCAGTGCAAAGCAAGGCCAAATCCCAGCAGGGAAAATATTAAATATTGTTGCTCTGCATCCAGCACACAGAGCATGTGGTGGTGAAATGTGAGCTCCAAATGCTTGGGCAGCCCCACCTCTACAGCCTTGCTGGATGTTGCCCACGTGGCGTCTCTCTTGGTGTAACTCTGATGACTGACAGCAACTTGCCTTTTCTGGCATCTCCAGCCACCTGGGGTCTCCACGACAGCTTTGGCATCACTCACAATTTTATGCATCACCTTCTCAGGGGCTCCTGGCAGGAACTGTATCCCTGAAACACATTTATGTGTGGCCTCTCAGGACTTCTTCTGAAATCTGAGTGGAAGCCTCCCAGACCTTATAACATTGTCCTTCTGGATGCCTATAAATCCAACACATGTGGATTACACCAGATCTGCTACCAGTGGAAACAGTGGGTGAGTCCCAGTGGACCATGGCGGCAGCAGTCTCTTAATGCCTGAATGTCTGTACTCTGGGAAACAGTTCCTTAGGCAGTGTTAAGTAAGCAGGTTGCCCTGGGGGGACTCTTCTCAAACCAAAAGAGTGTATTCTTTTACACTCGTGAGATTGTGATAAATAGGGTTTTGCCAATTTGTGAGATGCCTTCCAAGTTGTCTTTTCTAATGTCCAGGTGCAAAGTATGTGGCCTCTTTTTAATGGCACTAATCATACTCTCCTAGGTTTCAGTTTTACAAGTGTTGTTTTGCAGGCCAGACTGCAAATTTTTTCCCATCTTTCAGCTCTTTTTTTGCTCCTGACTCTCACTGTAAATATGGCTGAAAGCAACCAACAATACCCATGCCACAGCCTGACTAATGGGCTCCCTTGACATTTCCTCCACCAGATTAATTAGTGTTCACTTTTAAATTAAACCTCATAAAAGCCTTAGAACATGAGCAAAATGTTCTTTGCCACAATGTAACTTGGATGTTGCCAGCCCAATTTGCAGTAGAATCCTTACTGTTGCAGTTTGGAACCTCATGATCCTGGCCTTTACTCCACCTTCCTGCCAGCATTCTAGTCCTCTGAGCTCCATCCAAAATCACCCATCAAGCTCTGCTTACACCATTACAGTATCTTCAAAGCTTTGCAAACTCCACCCATAAATTACTCCCAAAGGCTTCTGTACCACATGATCAGGTACAGTCACAATGATCCCACACTTCTAGTACCAATTTTCAGTATCAGTCACTTTCATTCCACTGGGACAAAATACTTAATAACTGCAACTAAAGGAGAAGAGCCTTATTTGGCTTGTGACTGACTCCAAGAGAGAAATGTCATGGCAGAAGGCCTGGAATGGCAGCCAAGAAGCAGAGAAAAAAGAAAGAGTTAGGCATAAGAATACACTCTTCCAGGTCATAATAGAATAATGGACCTTTTCCAACCAGGGTCCACCTCCTAGCAACATGTTCAACTGTAAGCCTAGCAAGACTAATCCACAGAATATCATCTTCCAAAATCCCCATTTCTGAACATATGAGTCTTCTGAGGGGATACTCTAGTTCTAAACCATAACTGGGTGCTTTAAGCACCAGCTTATCATATCACACTCTAATTCTCTCCCAGAGTAACCAGAAACATGAAGTCTAGGGAACACAAATAATCAACAGAAAACAAGTAAATCACAAAGAACTCAAAAAAACCAATGAAGCCTAGATTATTTCTGTGTATGGCAAAATCTTCAAGTAGCTGCTACCATTTTATCTCTAAAAAGAGAAGGAATCATGGCTCAGGAAGAGCTAACAGTTCTTAAAGAGACCTGAGCATAACACAAGTCCCAGGCAATAGCCCCCTCCTTCCTGCATGCTTTCCCTCCCTTCCTTTCCTTCTCTCCTTTTCTTCTCTCTCTCTCTTCTCCACACACCCACCATGTGCCTCTTCATCAACGCTACTGTTTCAACATTCCAAGTCAAGATTAAATGCTTCATACTTGTTTTTCATCACTTACACTTTATCTTCAAAATCACCCTATGGATTGTTGTCCAACGGATCAAACTTGCGCTTCTTCTAGATACTTACACTAAAGGCAAAGTGGAGATAAATCCCACTGAAGTTACAAGGTTGTCATGAGGACCACAATCAGCTGAGGTGAGTTCAGTGCAAACACAACACAAATGTAGCAATTGTAGTGCAGTGATCATTTTCAATCAGTAAACACTAATTAAATGGATACTAGTTAGTCCATTACTCAATTTTATTAAAAGCATGTATAGAAACCTGGTAAGTAAGCAAAGAGCTAAATTTTTTATTCTTACTAAATATGCAGAAGTATTTTCAGTTGAAAGTTGTTAAATAATAACAAAATATTCTAAGAATTAGTATTGTCATACACATACACATAAATGTGAAAAATTATTTTGTACATGTACTTATCAACTTCTGGAATAGGGTCCATTATACATTAATAGGATTAAAATTGACAAGATGTAATAGATCTTCATTTATTTATATATCTGCAAACATCCAAACTATACAGAGCAGTCATCAATCTTAATAGGTAATTTCTTCAGTTTCTTGAGAGTTAGTTTTTGTTTCCTCTGCAAATTTTGTGATAAATTCCCCAAGGTTCCTTAAAATACACAAGACACAAGCAAAACACATTAAGAAAAATACATTAAAGAAAGAACTTCAAAATAAACACCCATTTTGAGGCAAATTTACCCCAAAGCTGATGAGACTTGACAATCATTTACATTCATTTAACACATGTGTCAATAGAGTTTGGGCCTTGGATGTAGTAAAGCTTTTCTAGTATTTGGGTGCATGCCTGTCACATTTTCCAGACTGTGTTGTGTGGCCGCTGAGTCAGATCATTTCCATTGTCAAGGATATAGAAGGGGCCTTCAAACTGTGTATATGCAACTGTGCTACTTCCTTAGGTGACATGATATAAAGAATCCCAGAATCTGGGCTCCCTGGATGGCTCACTTAGTACCAATTCTAGCACTTTTCTACCCTGGCTTTCTCTGCCATGTAAGTGAGAAAGTGAAATGCTGTTTCCTGGCATCTCTTACAGCTATGAATGGCTTTGGGATCTGGTCCTGCATGCGATGTTTAGGTCAGAGTCCCTGAAAAAGGCTGCTCTTCCTAAAAGAAGCAGAAAAACCTTAAAGACCTGCTAAAATCTTTCTTT
This sequence comes from Cuniculus paca, assembly GCA_004365215.1. Lineage (NCBI taxonomy): Eukaryota > Metazoa > Chordata > Mammalia > Rodentia > Cuniculidae > Cuniculus > Cuniculus paca. Next base: position 8,041 of record RJWT010047481.1, on the reverse strand, counting down.
GCTCTTTTCTTCCTCCTTGGAACATGGACTTCATGACTGAAGGAAGCCATACTAAAACCACAGGAGGAAAAGCATCACAAGAAAATTAGTGATACTTCTGAGGTCAGGCCACTGTCATCTACAACTCTTTTCTATCAATACAAATAAGCTTTTTTATCTTTAAACTATCATGGTTTCTCTACTGCTCCCATTCACACCAGTATTAAAGATTTGAACCATAGCACTGACTTTAAGGAAAATAACTGTGTAAAATATAAACTTATGCAACACACAACATGAATGAATAATTTACTGTCTTGAAACTTTAGTATATTTAAAGAGTTATCCAAAGATTTAACATCACTAAATACAAGTCATTTAAGAAAAGAAACTCGCACAGCTATATAACCCCCCTTTCCTGGTTCCTTTGTATGAGAATTCACCCCAGCTTTTTAGCTTTTTCCAGTGAATTTGTTATCACACTACTAAATAATATGTGTGTTTTGATGTTTAAGTCTTAGGTGAAGTAATTATAAGCACAAGAAAAGATATAATACATATATTTAAAGTTAGTGTTCAACAGTAGTAGTATATAAAAGGTTTGTTATGTTCAATCTAGGTTTGAGTGAATGGTTTTGAGAAAAGCAAATCATAAAATATCTTTTTTGAACAATTCATTATATCTGGAATATTTTATGTTAATTACAAAATAGCATCAATGAATCATATGCAGAATGCTTACTTCAACAAATATTAGTTATTTTTAGCATGAAACATAAGGCCTGAGATAAATTCAAGATGTTTAGAAAATGAAGAAGCAATATTTTCATAACAGCATCACAGGCAATTATTTTATGGACTTTGGACAATCAGCAGCAGCCATCACTTTACGTATTAAAGTTCATGGAGTTGCAATATTAAACATCTTCCATTATTTTTTCAGTTTTCTTTTCACTTGGAATCTTGTGTCCTATTCTGTAACTTTTCTCGTTGTCTAAATGATCTGAGCCTTGCTTCTGCCCAAGTATTTGAAGTGCTTGGTAACTCCTTTTCCATTCACTATGAGAGATGCACACTGATTTTTTTCTTGCTTTGTGTTCATTTTTATCTTGCATAAGTTTCTCATCCTTTAGCCTGAAACCTCTAGGTATTTCCAAGAATCACTGTTGGTCCCAAGGTCTTCTACAATTTTTACTCTCAGGAAGCAGATCCATTTTTAGAGTTTAAGGTCCTACTACAAACATAGCTTACCGCTAGTACCTCTTCACATTTTAGAAATATTCCACCAAACTTGAAACCAAGTGCAGCCAAAAATAAAACACATCCTTTCTCTTCTGTTAGTACCCATTTCCAGTTTCTGTTTTGTTACTGGTTGTATCAACATCTTAGCCTCTAAATGAGCAACCCTGAGCTCCTGTCTCACCATCATCCCACCGAAGAATTTTGGTCAAACTAATTATAAAACAGATGGCCCTTCACTGAAGCACATTTTACACAAAAATGATTATTAGAGTTTGCTATGCAAGTCTCATATTGAAATGGGAATCCATGGACAACATCCTGATTTTTCTTTCTTCCCATCCACTGATATATAATCAGGTTACTTCTGCTATTTTCCATAAATTAGGAATCTATTCCACTTTTTCAATTCTGTGCATTTCTATCTAGAAGCACTCATTTTTATTAAAGAGGCATAATGAAATGATTACTAGGAAAAATAATGTTGAAGTATTGTCTCCTTGCATTTAAAAAAATGAATCCATATCAAATATATCACTTGGCTTAGGAAATTAATCAGGCAGATATTACAGAGGGTTCAAAGGCTCTTCTTACATTTTAATTTATAATAAAATATTGAGAATTTGGGAATTTCTTTTTTAAATATATTCATTTGTTTATAAAGTTATGTTATTGTGGGATCACTTTTTCATGTTTCCTAGAAATATTTTCTTATATTTTTGAAAAACATACATATGTGTATCTCAAGTTGCATTGTTTTGAAATGAACCCTGAACTTGGGAAAGAAAATTAAGATAAACCAGTTATATTATTTTTCTTAACTAAATGTATATTTCAAAAGTATTTAGTAAGTACCTTTTTCCTACTGATAACATTGTAAGATTATGAGAGCTCACAATTTCACTGAAGCAAAAACAAAGCAAACTGAGATATATATAAGAATTTATGTATGTAAGTCCTGATAAAAGAAGTATACCACTAGATGATGGAAATAAGAAACCTCCATAGAGGGCAAGGTAGAGAAAAAAACTACAGAAAGGACTATAACTAGATTTATATCACCAGAAATAAGTAAACAGGTGAACAAATAATTTACTTGATGTTCATATACCAGACTTCGACTGCAGGTAAGGCATTGTGCCGGGTCCTGGGCTGGAAGTGGGGGAAGTATTAAGGAGATTTGTGCATGCAAATGTTTGTGTTCTTAGTATTTGCATTCTCTTTTTTTCCCTTGCTCCCTTGTTCCCTTTCCCATTTGAATATTTTTTCTACTTTCCAATTATCTATCATCCATTTTGGTCCTTATTTGCACTTTCAGTTTCTCACGCAAGAGAAATAATGCAATATTTAAACATGTGTGTCTGTTTTATTTCACTTAAAAGTATGGTCAAGTATATCCTTCTTTATGGCAGAGTAGCACTCTATTGTATATAAAATCACATTTTCTTATTCATTTATCTGATGATAGGCATCTTGATTGTTAGCTATTACAAATTGTGTTGCTGTAAACATGGGTGTGTATATATTGCTGTGGTATGATTCTTTTAACTCTTTTGAGAAGATATCAATAGCGGAGTCAAATGGAAATTCTACTTTTGAAGAATCTCCATATTGATTTCCATATTGGTTGCACCAGTTTACACACCTACCAATAATGGAGAAAGATTACTTTCTCCTTTCTTTATCAACATTTGTTATTGGTTGATTTCTTGATGATAGTAAATCTTTCTGGAGTGAGATGGAATCTCAGTGTTGTTTTAATTTCCATTTCTTGAATGATCAATGATGTTGAACATTTTTTCATATGTTTATTTACTGTTTGCACTTCATCATAGAAGTGTGTGTTCATTTCAGATGCCCATTTTAGTATTGGGCCTTTAAATTTGGGGGATCTGATTTTTTGTGTCCTTTATATATTCTAGATATTAGTCCTTTTTGAGAAGAATAGTTGGTAAAAACTTTTTCCCATTCTTTGGGCTGTCTCTTCACTACATTGGTGGTTTCTTTTGCTGCACAAAAGCTTTTAATATGATGAGAACCCAGTTGTTGATTCTTTGTGATATCTCCTGTGCATTCATGATTTTGTTCATAAAATCTTTGTCTACACCTATGTCTTCAAGAGTTTTACCTATTTTATATTTTAGCAGATTAAGTGTTTCTGTATTAATATTTAGGCAAGAGGCATCACAATCCCCAATTTGAAGTTATACTACAAAGCTGCCATGATAAAAAAAAAATCATGGTACTAGCAAAAATAAATAAATAAAACAGACCCAAATATTAATGGAACAGAATAGAAGATCCAGAAACAACTCTAAACACACTCATTCACCTTATCTTTGGCAAAGGGCCCAAACACTCTCACTGGAAGAAAGATACACTGTTTACTAAATGTTGCTGGGAAAACTGGCTTTCCACTTATATCTCTCACCATCCACTAAACTAAAATCAAAATGGATCAAAGATATTACAAATCTTTTTATCATGAAAGAAAGACTTACTGCTGTTCCTCCTCACTGATCTTACTCTTTTTCACGATCTGCTCCACATTATTTTCAATGACCTACAAAAAATTAAAAATTATTTTATCATGTATAGTAGCAATAAATTTGACTGTAGACAGATTATCATTTACAGGTTATCATATTTGGATCATTTATGGATAGATTATCATCTCTAGTTTCACGTACTAGCATCAAACTATAAAGAATTTGGGGGGGTACCCCCAAAGTTGCTATAAAAGCCAGTTCATTGCATTCTTTGCCACCAGTGAACTAAGTAGATTCAATGGTAATGAGTGGATGAGTCAGAAAAATATTATTGGCATATTCCACTGTTAAAACTTAGAGTTATTTTTATTAATACACAAGCTTTCACCTGCCTGGTTTTAAGTGAATATCTGCATAGCCAGATATTCCAAGCATTACAGAAATTTACTATTTGATAAAGAACACATAAATTCTTAATTGAATTACCAAACAGTATAAGCAAGCACTTCAGGAAATATTTCTATAAACTCTGAGTCACACACAAAGTAAAACTTACTTGTATTTTCTTCTGTAGAATCCTATTTTTTGTTTCCAGTTTTATAGCTTCATTCTAAAGGAGGTATGGTTTTAAAAGCAAGATATTTTATTAAGAATATTTGTTAACTACTATTTACTACTTATGAAAAGAAAGTATTTCGTGAATATTGTCATTATAATTTTAAGAGTATTCAGTAGTGCATCATTTAAAAATCAATGAATAAACAGGAATGAAATGAAGGATAATAAGAAGGATAAATCTTATGTCTGGGTCAAACAGTGAAGAGGTAAAAGGTGCTGCTTCAAAGATTAAAAAGACACTACAGAAATTCTAGCATGGAATGGAACCCCACTTTTTAATGACTGGACACAAAAATGTATGAATACATGATGGCAGGCGTGTCTCATTTTATTGTACTTGGCTTTATTGAATTTCATAGATAACATAATTTTTTACAAATTGAAGGTCTGTGACAATCATCAGTCAAGCAAATTTTGATCATTAAAATTTTTAACAATAGATCATTTTTAATTAAGGTACCGTATTGAGACAATGCTGTCACACATTTAATATCCTAAAACAAAGTGTAAACACAACTTTTATATACACTGGAAAATAAGAAAACTCATAGGACTCATTTTATTGCAATACAACTTTTATTGTGATGGTTTGAAACCAAATCCAAAATATATCTAGGGTATGCCTATATCCATAAATAACATATATTAGCAATAATTGATTTCAAAAGGTAAAGTAAAATTTTTGAAAATATTCTTCTATAATAGTAACAGATCTTATAAAAACAAAAAAAATAATTATTTAAGACCAAGACATAGAAATAATATGCTGATGATAAATGATCCTATTTAACATGTGCAGGGCTTCAGTTCCACAAGATCAAAAAAGTTCTAAAGATGGATTGTGGTTATTGTTGCTCAATTAGGTAAATGTATTTAATTCCCTTATTGTACAATTAAAATGGTTAAAATGATAAGTTTTATGTTAAGTGTTTTTGCCACAATTTAAAACATTTAAATACCAGAAAAAAGTGTTACAATGACCCCTGATGGTAATGTTAATATTACAAGGCTATAATTTTCTTCCAAATGAATTAATAAATTCATTGTAAGAGCAATCAAAATACTGATTATTATTCTGTAACTTGAAAATGTAGTTAATAGTATAGATGAGACTATCTAAGAGTATTGTAAATAGTAATGGGAAGGTAGTATGAAGGCTTGTTTTTCCAGATATCCAACATGTTGAAAGGATTAGCTGTTATAAGTGAGTCACATTATCATTTAATTAAAAACCTAGGATATGTAGATTATCACTGTCTTTTATATGCTATGCAATTATTATTGTTTTTATTTTACAAAGTAATACTGGGATAATATATGTTATTATATAACCATGAGAAAAAAAAGAAAAGAAGACAGTCACATATCACTCATGATACAACTAGAAGTTACATGGAATTAGAGTCTGCACAATTGCTACACAGATTCTGCAGGATTTAACTATTTCCAGACTTCTATAGGGTTTTTTTGACACCTGCACTTTTGTTTTAACTAGATGTTTACTATTCTAATATTTTTGCTACAAACATTTTGAAAGGAAAATGTATCTGCTCCAATACAAGCCAATTGCTTCATGTATCTGCCAAGGTCTGTAATCAAGAGTACAATATAAATATTTAAATAGATAAATGGCATACCTCTATGCTTTTAATCTTATTCTCAACAATATCTGAAATGCTGGTATGCACCAAAGTAGTTTTAATTTGTTTTTCAAGAGCTTGAATTTCATCCCATTTATTGAGTATTTCACATCTTTTCTTTTCAACCTTCTCAGTAAGAGTAAGATGTTCTTCATCAATTACAGTTTTCTGAGAAGATTCTAGAAATACATTTGAAAATAAAATATTACTGCATTTAAAACCACAGGTATTTTGAATATCATTGTGCATTATTGACAATATTATGTGTGTTAGATATAATTATAAACTATAAAATAGCTCAAATCCCAAGCATATCAATGAAGTGAAAATAATCTGATTCAAAAATGCTATGTTCCTCCTTTAACTCACTCAGATTATCAGTGAGTATGTGTTGAACATCCAGCTTTGCAGACACTTGGGTAGGTGGAACGATTCTCCAGTAAATTATGAGACAGTGATAGAAAGTTGGAGGTGCAATGGAGACATAAACACAAACATCTCGATTTTGCTAGGGAAATGGGACTAACTTGAGTCTGAAGGATGAGAAGGAATAAGACAAGCGCATGGGGTGGAGAAGGAGCAAAGAATGGAACAAGACCTCAAGATACAATGCTGGAAAGAAAACAGGGCAGATCTACAAAGGCACTTGCCTGATTTTTCCTTAGTAGACTTTAGCAACATGCATTCCATCTCTAATTCATTTCTCAGCCTACAAATTGACATTAAAAAAAAATAGTGAAATACTAGTGGCCCATTTGTACCTTTTTTCTTTTGTCTCCTTTATACTAACATCTTTATTGAGAAAAAAATAACCCAATCTTACTTTGTAACATAAAGAGGAAACTGAAGATATCTGTGAGAGCCCCAGCCAGTCAAGTTAAGGTCAGACATGTGAGCCTTAGGCCTGAAGGGCAGGATGAAGAAGTTACCTGGTGATATGCACATTGTGAACACAGTGTGCCTCCTCTGGGCCTCTTGGAGCAAGTAAGAGCTTACAGTCAAGCTGTGAGAGAGACACCTCCAGATCAAGTTAGAGCAGAAGACAACTTCTGCCTTTTCTGCTAGTTACATGCAAGGCATGTTCTATATTTGGTTTCTTTCCCTGTTTTGTTTCCTCGAGGATATTTTGGTTGTTTTCAGTTTGCTTGATCTTTTCTTTTTTCAAAATCTTTGCAAACAATGTATTTATCCAACTGTCGCTTGACCAGGGAAAACCATACACAGAGGTCACAGAAATTTTTAAGTTGAAAAACAATAAGGGTATTCCTATGAGGTATCTTGAATTTGTGGCTCTCTCGTCTATCAATATCTGAACCAGCATACCAGAAATGGGGTTCCTTCAGATTCCCCTCAAAGTTCCCCATGAAGATATCATATTTGGAACAATATCCTAGTGATATTCATGATGGCTGTGGAAGACACAAGGTGACAGGACGACATAGGTGCATGTAGCATGTAACAATGCACAAAGACGTAGATACATGATCATCCCACAGTTTTAAGATCTTTGAAACAAATACCAGCCAAATCTAGGTCAAGTCAGATTACTAAGGCCTCACGTGTCATTGTGCTCCAGGGCTGCCTTGGTGGCCTGCACGAGCCTTCTCAGCTCCCTCTTGGCCTGATCAACATCCTCAGGCCTCACAGGGCCCTTCTCCAGCCCTTGCATTTCTGCCTGGAGCATCTGGGAGGGTAAGGCAAAACAAAGGTAAGGTATGCCCAGCAAACGCACAAAAACATTCCTTTTTATTGGTGCTGTGTACCCAAGGTGCCCCTGGGTTAAAACAAAAATTTCTACTAAAATAGGCACACTGGGGGGACTGGAGGCAAGGAAGGAGGGGTATTGCAGGAGGCATGACTGGTCAAGGGAAATTCTAGAGAAAGTGCCTTTTTTAGTATTTCAAAGTTTTGTGTTCCTAAGAAATTTTTAAAGTTTCATTGTATGTGTTGGGGGGGGGCATGCTGAATAAAGTGATTCAGGTGCATTATATTTAGCTCCACAATTATTCTAAATTAGTGAAAAAACAATCATAAGCTGATTACTGTACACAAGAATAAAACAATATTGTGTTCAAA
>RJWT010047480.1:0-11293 GCA_004365215.1 Cuniculus paca | reverse complement strand
GGACACAGTGCCAGACTGAACCCTGTAGACCCAGAATACAAACCCACCTGAGCTGATCAAGGATCCAGGACCACCTTTGAAGCTTTAAGAACAGTCCCACCCATCAAATGCATCAAGAATGGGGCCAGCTCAGGTCTTTAGTCCCTCATTTCTGAATGCTGTCATGTCAATTAAATTTTAGTGAAATAAGTGTGCTGTTGTATTATTACTGTTTCTAAACCCCTTATCAAACTTTTTTGAACTCTTCCCACAACCTGTTGCTAACATTTCTGTACCACATGGTCAAGGATAGTCACAGCAATGACCTTGCTCCAGATGCCAATTTTCTGGATTAGTCAGGTTTCCTGGTGTTGGGACGAAACCCCTGATATCCACAAATTATAGGAGAGTAGGTGTATTTGGGCTCATGGTTACAGAGGTTTAGTCCATGCTTCACTGACTTCAAAGCAGAAATGTCCGAGTGGAAGGACATGAAAGAGGAAAGCTGCTTACCTTGTACATCTGGAAAGCAGAGAATAGGGGAAGAGCCAGAGAGAAAGAAGATAGGCTGTGATATGGTCCTCAGGCTCATGTCCCTGTGACTCTGCAAATAGGCACCATCCCCTAATAGCCCATTCAGCTATGAATTCATCAATGGATTAACACTTCGATGAGGTTAGAGTCTTCACAATCCAGTCATCTCTACAGAAGTCTCTAAATCCAATAATGTTGACAATCAAGATTAACTGGCACAATATTATTATTATTACTTAAACTGCTATGTTTTAGATTAAGAATAATTAAAATATAAAAAATCGTATTTCACTTTATTCCTTTTTCTAACACATATCTTCATGTTAATAGACTTTTTGACCTACATTGTTGTCTCTTCTTGAAGAATTCTATTAAAATTATTTACTAGTCTACTGGTCACAAATTCCATTTTGTTTGAGAGTGTCTTCATTTTTCCTACCACTTTCAAAAATAATTTTACTAAATAAATCATTTTGCTAAATAAAAACACTGTAAGTCAATTTTTTTTTCTTCCCTTAAACGCCTTGCTTCATTCTACTCACTCTTACTTGAACAGTTTTCAAATAGGAACCTGCCATAATTATTCATTTTTCCTCTACAGTTTTGCGAGTTTTTTTGTTTTTCTGGCTTATTTCAAGATCATCTTAGTATGTTGTAGTTTAAATATGATGTGTGTATAATATATGTGTAGGTTTTTAGAATTCAATCTCTCTTTTGAATTTCTGAGAGTCATATTTTGGTATTTAGTCTTGTTTTGTTTTGTTTGTATCTGGAATGAAACTCAGGACTTCACACTCTCAGGTAGGTGCCACTGAGCTATACCCCCTTAGTCAATAATTTTTAAGAATTCTGTTCCTTTAAACTGTAAAACTTTTTTTTACTCCATTCTCTCTTTATCTTCCCTACAATAATTCAATTACGTGTATATTATACTTTTAGAAATTGTCCCACAGTTCTTGAATTTTCTCTTTCTTTAATTCACATTTTCTTATATTTTTCAGTTGTGGAAATTCTATTGACACATACTCAAGCTCTCCGATGCTTTTCTCGGCCATTTCCAGTTAACTGATTAGCCTGGGAAGGGCATTTTTTATTTCTGTTATGGAGTCTTCAAATTCTACCATTGTGTTTACATTTTTTCTTAGAGGTTGCATTTCTGTAATTGTTTTCCCATTTTTATATTTCCTGCCTTGATAATAGTACACGTACTATATTAATCGTTATTATTTTAAATTTTTTGTTTGATAATTCTAAAATTTGTGTCATTATATGCACCTTATATTGATGTTTATTTTGCCTCTTTAGAATTTGTGTGTCTTTCCATTAAGTATGTTGTCTTTAATAAAATTACCTTTTAATAATTTTTGTTAAAAGTTGGTCATGATTTGTAATACTCTCAGAAATAGTTGATGTCTTTCAGATCTTCCATCTAATATCCTCTTCTGTACTGGAACCCAGTAGTTGTGACAGTAAAGTTTCAGGGAGGAGAGGCATTATCTAATCTAGTTATGAAATTTCAGTGGATTCTTTCTGTGGCCTGTGACAAGGTTTTCATAAGAATTCTTCCTCTGTTCAGGTGACATGGGAAAGCCAGAAAGGGATGGAATGCGAAAAATGGACTTCCTTCAAATGAAACAAACCTCTAATACACTCTTCTCCTATGGAGAATAGGTCTTTGTTATGAAGAATACTCTGGACATTTTTTATAATGGTCACACTAACCCTTTCTTTTAGAAGCTGAGTGTAAAACCAATGAAAATGTAGACACCCCGCTTCTAGAAACTGTGGTGACCAGCAGCCTGTTTTAACTCCCCCCCCTCATTCACATAGGTCTCCCGCAATCTGCCAAAATATGGTTTTGGCTGCTTCTGCTGGCAGTAAGGAAACCTCATCTGTGATTTTTCTCGTTCTTCCTATGTCTCCAGATTTCAGAGTGCTGATTTTTCCTGTGACTTTAGCTCTCTAGTGGGCCCAGAAAAATTAATAAATTTTTAGTTTGGTCAGTTTTTTATTTTAAAGGTTAAGAGTAATTTCCAAGCTTCTTTCATGCTAGAACTAACTCCAGACATCTACAAAAGGTAATATTTTAAAAAGGACTGTTCTAGAAGAAATAACACAATAAATCCTTGAAATTAATATGCACTGGGCACTGTATTATATACTTTATATTATCTATTATTTATATGATAGTACAAATTTATAAAGTAATTGCCAAGTGACCTCATTTCTAATGCTGTATGCTTTTTACTAAGTCATGCAGCCTAATCTTTCAGAAACCTTAAACGTTTCAGAAGCCAGAAATGTCTAAATAGAAATGATTATAGAAAAAGATATTATTCAGTAGAAAATATTTTGTTCAACAGGATTAAACTGTATTAATTACTGAAGCGCTGTTTGACAAGCAGACTCCATGTAGAGAAAAAGCCTCGAGGCATCTATCAAGCCTCTTTATTCTTCTGCTTGGTCTTTAAACGAATTGCATTTTACTCATACACCTCTGGAATAAGATTAGGATATTTTTGAAAAATGAAATGACTATTTTTTTTTCAAAAAAGGTCAATTCTGAACAACTGCAAAAATTTGTTTTTTTAGATTTTGAAAAGAAGTTTGATAGAACAATAGCCAGGACAGAGAAATTGCTATTAATATATGAGTACTGCACCCAAAAAATGCAGCATATGGTACTGTATTGTCTTCAGCAAAACAAGCCTCCTGAGACCCAATGCTTTGATACCAATCACAGCAGTAATTAGAGATGCTGTGGGTTGGTGAATGTGAATGCTCTCCTTGTTAAGTGCAAATAGACAACCAAGGTGTCTTACTTCCCCCACCCAGCACTGTACCTGATGTTTTAATATTTTTCATACACATTTGCAAGCATGAAACTGGAAAATTATTTACTTCAAGGCAAGGAAAAGCTTTTCTTTAACTATAACTATTAGAACTACAGTTAAAGCTCTAAATAAGAGATCTGGGGTTTCAGAAAAAATAGCAGGTGGTCTTATAGTGGGTAAGAGCTTATAAAATTAAGTTTACTAATAAGCATTTAAATTAAAGAACCAGCAAAGAGTCCCACAGAATTCTTCACCATCATCTTTATGAAATTGTACCACAAGTTTAAGAGAGATGAGAATATCTGAGTTCACAGGGTTTATACTCAGATACACTGATTTTAAAATGTTATTGGAACAAATTTATTGTGAACAGGTTGTCTTCAATCATCATAGAAAGATCTTAATCAGGCAAGTGTGGGCAGTATCGCTGGCAGAATTTTGTGTCATAAATACAGGAACCACTCTAAGTAGACTGTCAGCATAAAATATGGAAATCAAGTAGGAATAAGAAAACAAGGACAGGCAATTTCTCTAATATTTCTTGTGGAGGTTGGGAGTACAGGACAAATGAAATTAGGTGGCAAAGGGTATTTTGTAAACATCATACGGCTTCCTGGTATTAATTTCTTTTGAGAATCCTGAATGTGAATTTTTCCTTTTTATTCGTGTCATTTTTGGCCAATGAGCAGGTTAATGTCACTTTGAAGTTTTACTTGAAAGGTCAGCCGCATAAAAGTTGCCCGCTTAGTGCATTATAACTCATTAAATGACTGGAAAACTCACCAACAAAGTTGCAGTGTGAACTCTGACAGGTTAGTTGAATGGGCTCCTGGGAGCAAGGCTAAAACCAGAGGAGAAATGCAGCCCTGTTTCATCGCCTGGTGGACAGTTGAACTTGGCCAGAGCGTTTCCAAAGAGAGCAATGGAACTTTATCATGAAAAAAAAAAATAAAAATACACTGAAACTTTGAAAGTTGCTCACAATATGTTTTTGGCCTATGGGTAAGTCATACTTCTAACATTTACCAAGGTTAAAATTTTAACCTTGTTTAACACACTTTGACTTTTTTCTTCCTAGCTGTCACTAAGTATTTATAATAACCATCAAATAAAGTTCACAAGAGATAGCAACATCTGTTACAATGAACGTTCCTCCAAAGGCTGATTATTGTGAAACTGGACAGATACTCCAGTTGATTCTTGATTATATGCATTAACAGAAAAGAAAAATGGGCAAGCAATCCAAATCATAAGGAGGGTAAAACAGTATTTGGGGACTTTACAAATCTGTTCTATGATATTTTTGTAGAATATGTGCTTCCATAATTTTAAATACTTTCTCTCTTTAAAAACTCTTCAGCTGTTACCATTACCTATAGGCTAAAGTCCAAAATCCTTAACACACCTATCGTGTGTTATCATCTGTGACCTACTTACGTTCCCAAGGGTATGTGTTTCCAGTCGTACTAAGATGTTTGTTGTCCCTTTGTCCTACTATTTTCATATTCAAGAGCCAAAATGTGGTTGAAATTCTCTATAACTCTTTTTTCACCTGGCAAGTTTTTACCCTGTTTCCATATTTTTTTTCTTTTTTGAATTAATGTGATACAAATAATTATGTTCATATTGGGAAATGGCTGCACAGCTATACCATAACTCGATCATTTTTTATCAAATTAATCCTCTTACTTCCCCCTACTCTACTTCCTCTGGTCCTTTTCCACATCTCCAAAACGTCTACCTCCCTGCTTCCTACCATTACCCATTTATTTTACTCTTTTTATTTATATTATATTTTTGGTTTCTCAGAGAAACTGTGCAATATTTAACTTTATGTGTCTAACTTATTTCACTTAATATTATGGTCTCCTGATCCATCTGTTTCCCTGCATAAATTCATCCTTCTTTATGGCTGAATATAATTCCCTTGTGTATATCTACCTCATTTTCCATCATTCATTTTTTGTTGAGCACCTTGTATGTTTTCAGAGTTTAATCACTGTAAATAGTGGTGCTTTAAATGTAAGTATGCAAGTGTCAATAGAGTATCATGTCTTTGTCTTTTGGGAAATATTCAGGGCTATATAACTGGGCCAAATGGGAATTTCTTTCTAGTTTTTTGAAGAATCTTCATATGATTTCTATAGTGCCTCTACTAGTTTACATTCCTGCCAACAAAGTAGAAAGGTTTCTTCTGTTTCTTGTGTGTTCTTTTTGATAGCTATTCTGATTGGGGAAAAACAGAATTAGAAGAGAGTTGTTTTGATTTGCACTTACCTAACAGTTAAAGATGCCAAAAATTGTTTCATGTACTTTCTGGTCATTTATATCTCCTCTTTTGAGAAGTGTCCATTCAGTTAATTTGCCCGTATTTTGATTGAGTCACTTGTATTAGTGGAGTTATTTGTTTGAGGGTTTTAAACATATATTTTAGGTATTACTCTATTTGAAAAACATGGAGAAAATTTTCTTATTACTATACTAGCTTTGTAGTATAATTTGAAATCCAGAATTATGATGCCTCCCGCTTTTCTCTTTTTGTTCTGGATTACTTTGGTTATTCTGGGTCTCTTATGATGATTGTTTTTCTAATTTTATGAGAATGCTATTGATATTTTATTAGGAAATGCCATCTATATATTTCAGCAGTTCACCATACTAATAAATATCTAGACAATGAGGGTCACCAGTTTGAGCACTTCTAGTAATTGTAGAGGCCAAAAGTAACTTGCATTGGTCTCATGATGTCTCAATAACTTTAGTACTAAAATACTTACACAAGTTTTTCTTTTCCTGGTGTATATATTTTTTGACAGTCCATATATATATACATAACTTATGTATATGTATAAAACTTCTGGGAATATGACCATTTTAACAGTATTATTTCTGCCTACTAAGGAGCAAGGTTATATCTTTTCATTTTCTATTGTTTTTCTCAATTTCTTTTTTCAGAGTATTATTGTTTTCTTTACAGCAGTCCTCCCCACCCCTTTGGTTAGGTTGATTCCTAAGTATTCAATTTTTTGAACTTTGAAGGAATTGTTTTTCTGATTTCTTTCTCAAGTTTATTATTGGTGTGGAGGAATGCTATTGATCTTTCTGTGTTGATTTTGTATCACGCCATTTTGCTAAACTTGTTTATGATTTCTAAAAATCTGATAGAGTTGCTTTGTGGGGAGGAGGTCTTCTATGTAATGTGACGTAGCATGCTATCTGCAAGTAAAGACAGTCTGATTTCTTCCTTTCCTCTTCTTATTCTTTTTATTTCTTTGCCTTGTCTAATATCTATGGCTAAGTTTCAGACACTATTGTAAACAAGAGTGAGTAGACTGGGCATGCTTTGTCTTCTTCCTGGTTTGAGAGGAAATGCTTTTGCCTTTTTCTCATTCAGTCTATTGTTAACTATCTTTCTATATTAAACCCAAACACCTTTTTCTGGGTAAATATTTTTTACCCTGGTGCCCACTTCACGGGGAGATACTAAGGAACTCTCCCTGTATTCTTTCAGAATTTTGGCCCATCTCTATCTCAGAACTCACACCACCATTGAATAATTATCCACTTACGGATTCATTTTTCATCAAAAGTACTTGAGAACAGGAATCAATTGTAAATGTTAAGACTCTCAAACAGAAATGAACAGTAAATGATGAAGGGACTCAGTTATGAAAAATGAAGTTAGATAACAAGACTGCAAGAAAAAAAATACTCTAGAATTTGTCTTTCATGAAAGAAATCACACACAGTAAAAAAATCTCTCCAGAATAAATTCATAATTAGCACAACATATGCATATTTACCATTAGATACAAACAAGAGAGGCCATTTATACAATTATCCTCCCTAAACAGAACTCAATTTTCTAAAATGCCTGACAAGTGACTTCCAGGGGAGACTCATTCACTATCTCAAAGGAAGATTATTCCATTCTTGAATGCTTCTAATTGTCAGAAAGTTGTTTGTGTTTGTTTGTTTTAAATAATAAGTCAAAATCTTTTTCTCTCTTAATCTAGCTCTTCTCAGTTGTTGGATTAGAACTTAAACCTTGATAGGCATAGAGAGTAAAATTAACACAATTTCACATAACGAATCATCAAAAATTTGAAATCTGAGATCTGAAGGATGTTACTTAAATTCTGTAATATTTAAATTTTGTTTCCTTTTTCTATCTTTCAATGTGATTGTTCTTTTAAAAATCTTCAAATAGCACCAAATTCACATGGTTACAGCGAAGACCAAGTGAAAATAGACATGCACAACATTTTCAATAGCGCCAGATAAATGTCACTACAAAAGAGCTATTATGCTCTGATAGTTTTGGCTTTGTTGCTTTCCTATCCTGTCTCTTTCTCTTTATTCAGTTAAATGGCACCTAGTTCTTTTAACCACTGACTGTACCAAATTTCCTTCAACATCCTGCCTTCCATTATCTAACACACATCGGCCTGTGCATGATCTGCTAGTAGAGCACACAGAATGGTGCACATGCTAGTACATGTGGATGAAGGAGTACAGACTACAGTGGGATACTTATTTCCTTGCTGGGATACCAGTCTTCCATTGGGAAAATGTTTACATTGGTATTTTGGCAGCCCCATGATGCTATTGATTATACTGAGTTTCCAGTTGACTAAAATCTCATAAGTCACTTGTAAATAAAATGCCCCAATCCAGGTTCCTCCCTTCTGATATCGTACAATTGGTCATTTGGAATAAATATGTAATATTTTAATTTTAATTGAGCTATTTTTCTTGTTCTTAGACTTAGCTACTTATTAACCACCTCAAAGTACAAATTCAAACAGATATTAGCAAATATTTTGTGGTTTGGATAAGAACATAGAATATAAAAGAAAGAAAGAAAATAAAATTTTGACTGGATTGTTGAAATGGTTAAGCAACATATATACAATTTCAAATGTATTCCCTAGAATATAATAAGTACTTAGTAAAGTATACTTTTCCATTGTGTGATACTCCTTTATGTGGTCAAGATGTTATATATTTTAAAATTTGACTAAAACAATAATTCTCAATAATAAAAATCCAACAGACATCAATCAACTCCTGTGGTTGGTAACATACTTACGATCAGATAGGAACTCATTTAATTTTGCCATTATATATGTTTTCTGATTACCTTATGTTTATATTACAACTACATTTGATTATGGCATCCTTTACAAAAAAGATGTATTAGCGTTGGGGTATGGTGCCAGGTAAATAGCACTAAGAACATAGTTTCTGACTTACTCTGCCTTGGTAGGAGTGTGTGTGTGTGTATGTGTGTGTGTGTTAAGCTCTTCCAAGTACACAAGCGTAGAGTCTATTCTTTGAAATAATCAATTTTCTCCAAGCTCTTCTACTCTCTATAGGGCCTCTATTTTCTCCTAGGTGTTTACTATGTGCATTTATTATACATTCTGTAAGCTTCTATAAGTTACTCTAAGTCTATATGTTACTGTACTGCTTGCACTACATATACCGTTCTACTAAATTGTTATTAGCAAATTTAGGTTTAACTCTTCTGGCAGTATTTTTCTACATTTAATACACATGTTTATTTGGAAATATTTTTATACTTAATAAGAGACAATGGAATCTTTCTTAGAAGAAAGATCATAGTTTGATGGGGTTCTAGGTGCCTTAGTTTTTGCAGCCTTTTTGCCCATATCCAAAATATCACCACAAACTTATGAAGTCCATTGATAAAGCAAACTATCTATCACACTAATTCATGCTTTCAACAAACATTTATTGATTACTTACTATATGTATCAGATTCTAAAGATAAATGATGACCAAAACAGATATGCTCCATTCACTCTAGTATATTAAGGAAAATAGGGAATAAACAAAGTAGACCAACATAAATGATGGTGATACTCAGTAAGTTAATATTTTACGATACTAATTTATTCTTTTTTAACCTTATATTTCACTTTTCCTTTTCTTATTAGGGCCCTAGGATACATCTTGGCAGGAAAACATAAATGCTAAAATAATAACGTTCAGATTTTGGGTTTCTCATACTACAGAAACCATGTGATATGTAACCTTCTCTTATTTCACTTAGTATTACGGTCTCAAGATTCACCTCTTTTTCTACAAATGACTGAAATTTATCCTTCTTCATGGATAGGATGGAAGAGTATGCCACTGTGTACAAATATCATATATTTTCTTTGCCCACTTGTCTGGCGAGGGGCATATAAGCCACTCCTGTAACTCAGCTACTGCGAATAGTGCTGCTACAAACATGAGTATGCATGTAACACTGTAATATGATGGCTTTACCTCTTTCTGGAAGATGCCCAAAAGAGCTGTAAGTGGCTTAAAATATAAACAATTTAAAAAGTAAAATAAAAGAGAAGTGGTAAGAAACAGTGGTAAGATGACTCTGTGGAGAGGAGAAGGGGATCTGGAGAAGAAAAGAAATGGGATGTAAGGGGGAAAGGGGAATAAAAAATAATCAATGTGTGATATGCGTATGTACCAATTCCCCAAGATGAATGCAATATTTTGCATAGCAAATATATAATAACGAAAACTTTTAAAATAATAGCATTCAGTTTCATTCCTGACTTTAAAAAAAGAGAAGAGAAAGAAAAATCAGAGAGGACAGCCTTTCCTTAAGAATAAAACCAGTTCCCAGAAGCTGGAAGAGAAGACTCAGCCTCCACATAGTGTGGGGGCAGAATTGTGCCTCCAGCGGCTCCCTGGAAAGGAGGATCCTGTCCTCCGAGAGAGGAGAGCCCTGTGGTTTCCAGGCCTGCATACTGAGGGAGAGAGCAGACTGTGAGCCGCAGTGACAGGATCTCTAGTCTGCTTTGCATCTTTCCACTGACTTGAGGGAAAAGTCCCTAAGTGGACTGAGTTTAAATTCCCTCTGTCCTACAGGAATAGTAGCTTAAAATTAAAGTGCGTACTTCATGCATGCTTCAGTTAGTATAATGAAATATGTAATTCTTTAAATGCTATGAATAAAATAAACAGGGTATTATGATAGAAAGGAAATGGTTAGGACAGATATTTTTGTGAACACTTTTTAATCTATGACCTGAAGAATATGAATAAATCAAATATGTAAAGTGCTAGAAAAGTATTCCAGGCATAGGAATAGTCAGTGCAAAAGCCATTAGATAAGAAAGACCTTGGCATGCCAAGTGCCTGAATAAAGATCAGCATGGCCAAAGCATACTGAGTGAAAGGCCGACTGGAAAAAGGCGAAGAAGGCAGAAGCCTATCAATTCAGGGCTTTCTGTGTTGCATTAAGGAGTTTGCATTTCACTCCGAATGTAGTGAGAAGCCATGGAAGAATTTGTGGTAGGCGACTGGTTTAATTGTGTTTTCCATCTGAATTTACCAGTCCAGCTGTTGTGTGGAGATTTTTTATGATAAACTTGACAAAATTAAAAGAGATGGAGAAACAAGCAACACTCCAAATGAGAAAGCAACATGACACAAACTAAGAGGTGGCAATAAGGGAGGGAGGGTGCTGCAGATACATAAAGATTTCCAAGTAGGGAAAGGTGACGTGTGAGTCATCCGAGGTGCTTATGTATATCGCCTGGCTCCCGGCTGTAAAGCAGAGTGACTGCTGGATCTAAATACTGAGAAAAGGACGTCTGCAAGAAGAGGGTTGGAAGAGAGAAATTAAAACCCCTATAATGCTCCTGTCAGATTTAAAAGTTATGAGACAACCCTATAGTGTGCAAATTGATTCTATGTACATAAGAAACTCATAATTCTTTAAATAACCCTGTGATCGATTAACTAATGGTCACCTTGTAACAACAAACTGATCTGAATCAGTGTGGTTCTGAGTGTGGAAGGCCCAGCTGAGGATTGCTGCCAACAGTATAAAGGAGAATTGGAGGGGAAGAAGGTGTGCCGTTGACTCTCCTGGGGAAGCTAGTATGGCATGATATGAACTCAGCCAT
>RJWT010047479.1:0-11291 GCA_004365215.1 Cuniculus paca | reverse complement strand
CGTTCACAGCAAGAGGGTGTGAAAGGGGTGATAGATGGTCTCCAAGGCATTTATAATGTGGAAGAAACTTCCAAAGGGAAGAAATGCAAAAATGCAGAACTGAGGATGAAGTCAACGTGGCCTGGACAGCAGAGTGAAACGATGGAAAGAACCTGGTTCCTTGATGGTGTCATCAGATTGGGAATCAACCAAAACTGAAAGTGCTTGGCCTGCAGATGATGGGAAAATAAACCTTTTACTGCATATGTCTTAAACTTGGCTCTTTAGTTACTTAATCTACATGCCAGAAACAGGGTTTCAATTCCCACCCCCACCCCTGGAGCTGCCTCCTTGGCTTCTGCTTATCATGAGACACCTGGACAGAGCTGGCAGCTGCTGGAAAGCTCTTTACAACCATTACATTGACCTCGGGGGGAAAAGAGACTGGCTTTGACTATTGACTGTTGACTACCTCACGTCAAGCATGGGATTTGTTCTTCTAGAAATGGTCCCCTGTAAGTTCTCACTATCCAGCAGAGATTGGGATGTGTCCCCGCTGTTTTTAGGGTCATATTAGGAGTTGATCCCAGAGCCATCTGAGCTACAGGATTTACACTGTGGTTTACAGCTCAGAGCCTTCTTCAGAGTGTCTTAGCAGCCCAGCTCCCAGTCTTACTTTTGCTTTGCTTAGGGCAGCTTTGTGACCTCCACCCCCATCATCATACTCTTGGTCCCAGAGAGAGTAGAAAGATGTCCCTCATCACAGTATCTGGGCCATGCAAAGTGTGATCTGAGGAGCAGCAGCGGCACCTAGGAAATTATTAGAAATGCAGAATCACAAGTGCTGCCTGATACCTACTGTGTTCTCATGAGATGTTCTGGGATTTGAAAGAACGTTAAAGTTTAAGAAGTCATTCTAGTGTAATCCTTGCCTCTTGAAACTTCTACTGTGGTGCAGATGTGGTTTAAATGTGTCCCCTAGAGGTTTATGCATTAGAGACTTAGTCCCCAGGATGGTGGTACTGGAGGCACTGTGGCACCTTTAGAAAGTGTAGTGTCAGGGGTGGTCCTAAGGTTACCTAGGGGAGTGTTCTTAGAGGGGGTGTGCCTCCCTGTTTTGTGATGTGTTGCTCTTAGGCCCTCGCCAGAGGCCAGACTGACAGGTCTGCCCCAGAACTGAGTTAAGTAAACCTCTCTTATAGTTTTGATAAAAAGATCTTCCCAAAGCAGCAATGGTGAACTATTTTATTTTATTTTATTTTATTTACTTTTGATTCTGGGAATCAAACTCAGGACCTGGCGCTTGCCAGGTGGGCATTTTGCCATTGAGCTATATGCCTGGCCCCTGAGAACCTTTTTAGAGCTTTCAGGGACATGAACAGCCTGCTGTGGCGTGCCTGCCACAGGTTCTGCCACCACTGCCCCAAAGTCTCATGTGTTCACAAATGGGGCTTTCAGAAGAAAATTGTATCATGCGTGTTCCAAATTCATTAGAGGATTAATCCATCGATGGGTTCATAGCCGAAGGTGCTGTATGGAGGTGGGGCCCGGTTGGAAGAGATGGGTCATTAGGGATGCGGCTTTAGGGGGTATATTTCTGGTTCAGAGTCGTTCTCTCTATCTCTACTTACTGACTGTCATGGGTTGAACACCTTTCCTCTGCCATGGCCTTCCACCACGCTGCCATCTTTGCCTTGTAGCTAGCTGACCATGAATGGAACCCTCTGAAACTGTGAGCCAAGATAAACCTCTTGTTTAAATTGTGGGCACTGGGTATTTTGTCCTAGCAATGTGAACGTGACTAATGCAACCTCTTTCCTTCTCTTCCTCCCCTTTTCCCAATAAAGTTAGCCTGCTTCAGATATATCAGTATACCAAAGCCAAACTGGCTAGTAGCATCCTCTTCCTATTGTGGGTTTGAACTCTACCTGTGATGATTGACAATGTGAACATTATTATTGTGGTTATTTTCAGGAAGAACTCCATGTTCACAATAATGTGGCTCTTTCATTTTAACAAGATAATCACACTACCCTGACTCCAGTGTGTATCTGCAAATCCAGGTTGGTCAGCTTAAAAAATGTTAACTGTGTGTATCACAAGTTCAATCCAGAGAGACACTAAACCTGTTCCATTTATTTTTCAATATTCTTTTATTATAAAAGTAATATTAAAATATTAGCATTTAGGACAAAATGAATTTTATATAAGTTGACATTACCTTCTCATCCTTGTCTACATACATATTCAATTTTTACATATTTGATTCAATATTTTATGATTCAATTTTATATTCTACATTTTCATTCAACATTACACTGAGATATGCTTCCATTCTGTTAGTCTTTTTCTTTCCCTATCCTTAATCCCTGAGGTAACTAATGTTAAAAAGTTAACTCATATTTTTGTGTGCTTTTCTCTATTTTCAGATAGATACATGTATGTGTCATTTCTGCGGCCAGGTTTTCTTTTTCTTGTTTTTTTAAAAGATGAGATTACATTAAGCATATATATCAGCTTTATTATTTTCCTCCCTTAACTATGATGGTAATTCTTGCATGTTAGCAGCACAGAGATATTTCATATTAGCTGCATAATATTTCTTACTATGTATGCATTAAATTTATTCAACTCTTCCCTTATCAGTGGATGTCTAGGTTGTTTCCAGTTTTTCTGGTTATATATTTCCTTACACATACAGTCATATGTGTTATTATTTTTACTTCTAAAATGATATCTTTGAAGGACTGTCACAACAAATGGACCCTATATATATAAGATTGCAAGCACAGTAAAAGTGAAACAGTCTGAATATAGTTCCAGGTTCTCAGGGGACTCTGCTCCATCGAGTCATTTAGAGATCCAGTCTGCCAGGGCTTTGTTACCTTCTACAAGTGACTCCAGTAGCATACCTGAGGTAGGTCTCAGTCACCTTCTGCAAAGGAGCCTAGAACTATAATTTAGAAAAAGAGGAAACATGTTTTGGGAATAGCTAATCAGTTTATTCCACAGAGGGTCAATGAATATGTAACTTAAATATATGTTACTAGGCTACCTTTGCAAGTTGTGGTGAAAATTTACATTCTTTCTAGCAACCTATGAAAGTGCAGTAACCTGGAATTCTTGCCAGTACTGGATGGAACCACTCTTTAAATTTTTCCAAATATAATGGATGAATGAATGACAGTATTGCTTTAAATTGTATTGTCCTAAATAATAATGGTTGAGTATCTTTTCACAAGTTTAATAGTTGTCTGGTCAATTTCTTTCTTTTCTATTTGTTCTGCCTATTCTATGTTCCTTTTGGGCTTGTGTTTCTTGATTTCTTTTTTTATATCAGATTTTATTGGTATATGTTAGATATCCATAGTGATCGCATTCATCATAGAGAATTTGTACCTGTACATGGTACGGCTTTGTTCTGTTTTTCCCATTCCCCTACCCTCCTTTCAACCCCTCCTCCCCTCCCTCTGGATTTCTTTTGAATGAACTAATTTTTATTATCCAGTTTTACCCCTTTTATGTTTACTAATTTTATACTTTGCTTTACTGCTCTTTTAAAGGGAATCCTAGAAAAACAGACCCCCCAGCCCCCAGGCTTATCAAAATATGATATAATATTTCAGGTGGGGATTCCCAGAAGTCTGAGTCTGAGATGTAGTTTAGAATTTGGATAGTTTACTGGGGAATATTCTTAGGTCAATACCAGTGGGAGGGAAGGAAAGGAAACAAGTTGTATATAGGGGGAAGTAGGTATGATGCAATCATAACGAAATCTTAAAATTCTCTCCTGAGGACCTTGGGAGCTGGGATGGCCCTTCAGAATTCTCTTGAGGTTGGGTAAGGGATCAGATTTTTATATCCATGCACTGAGTACACACTGGCTGCAAGTTGCTTAGGAAGGGACATGTCCTTGAGCAAAGTGGGTCTCTTTAGCTGATGGAACTATCAAAGAGAAGTGACAGCCAAGGAGACAAGTCTTCAAGTCTTACATGACAGTCTGAGTAGTACAGATTAAATTAACTAAATACAAATAGTACTTTTACCCTTTCCTAAGTAATTTAAAGACCATAGAATACTTTAACTTCACTTGGTTTTGCCCATTTTGTGTTATTAATGTCATTTACATTTATTCCATGTATATTTAACTCTCATTGCACAAATATTATCATTTTTGTATTATACATTCATTTATGCTTACACACATACCTTTTCTGTGGCTCTTCTTTCTACATCTCTGAGCTGCACTTGGGATCCTTTTCTTCTTCTTCTTCTTTTTTTTTAATGATTTATTTATTTATTTTGTGGCACCAGGGATTGAACTCGACCTTGCGCTTGCCAGGCAGGCGCTTAGACCACTGAGCTAGATCCCCAGCCCTGGGATCCTTTTCTTCTGCTAGAAGAACTCATTTTAGAATTTCCTTTAGTACAGTTCTACTGTTAACAAATTATCTTAATTTTTTGATCTTAAAATATCTTTATTTTACTTTCAATCTGAAGGATAGATTTGCATGTTGGTAATTATTTTCTTTCATCTGAAAATGTCATTATTTTGCCTTTATTATTAAAGTGCATGTTCACTGGACTTGAAATTCTTGACTGGCACACTTCCATTTCATGACTTTAAATGCTTTACTAGTGTCTCTCACCTGGTTTCAGATGGGATGTCAGTGGTAGTTCCAGTCATCACTTAGCTGTATGTTATGTGTTTTTCCCATGTTGATTCAATTTTTTTCTCTCCTATTTGGTGTTCAGCAGTTGGAGTCTGATATGATTAGTGTGGTTATCTTCCTATATCTCCTGCTTAAGGATCACTGGCTTTCTTGAATCTGTAAGTTTCTGTCTCTCATTAAATTTTGGAGGAATGTCAGCAGTCATTTCTTTATTGTTTGTGACCCATTATCTCTTTCTTCCTCTGCAGTTCCAGTTACATATATTTTAGATTTTTTGGTACTGTGTATATTGGTCTCTTTCTTTTCACTGGGACAAAATACCTGATATCCACTAATTAAAGGAAGAGAACTTTATTTTGGCTCGTGGTTTTAGTCCATGGTTGGCTGGCTTTGAGGGAGAAATAGGGTGGCAGACAAAAAGGCGCTGAACTCATGGGAACCAGGAAGCAGAGTGGGGTGGTGATGGGAGGGGGTGGGACAAGAGCATACGCTTCTAGGTCATGCTCCCAGGGACTCACCTGCAATCAGGCCCTACCTCCTAACAGCATATTCAGCTACTGAACTCATCATTGGATTAATCCACTGATAAGTATAGTGCCTCTATGATTCATTCACCTTCACACTACTTATGAGTCTTTTGGGGGACATTCAGATCCAAACCATAAAACTGTGCCTTATATATTTGATGCTCATCTTCTTAGCTAGACTCTAGGGCTTGAGATATAGCTCAGTGGCACAGATTCTGCCTGGCAAGCACAAGGTCCTGAGTTTTATCCCTGGTACTGAAAAAAAGGTCTTAGCTACACTCTGCCTGATGTATAAGTGGTTTAGGTGTCAACCAGAGATTTGGGAAGAACACAGAAACTGTGCTTACGTTTTCAGGATCTCTCCTATTTGGGATTTCACTCTCATTTTTACTGTTTATGATTATCCTAAAATCTGTGCTCAGATTTTTTTCAAGCCAGTGAGTTTGTGGGTTTTCTATTGTGGTTCTATTGGATTCACCTGGTGTAGGTAGCGCTGACTTTGGCCTATACTAAGACAAAAGGGCATAAAAAAGGATAAGTCATATCAGAACCTTGGGGTTCTCTCCCTCCAGCCTGTGACAGGCATGACAATGATCTTGTGAACTGCATCAGCAGCCTCCATGAAAAAGCAGCACATCAACACCTTCTTAAGCTGTTCCATTCCTCCTCTCACTTAAAGGTTGACTGTTAAAAGTTAAGTCTCTTTTATCAAGCTTTTTGGACTTTCAGAAACTCACAGAACAAAATGTTTGGTCCCCTTAACAAATTTCAAGGGAAAAGATGGAAGGGAATTTACAAGTGCAAAAAGACTTAACAGAAAAATCAATTAGAAAGTGTGGACATCATTTAGATCACTATTAAAACAAATATAAACTGTTAAGGAAATATGACATTTATTAGACAATTAGAAATTTGAACTCTGGCTGGATTTTTCAGATGAAAGAATTGTTATTAAGCTGTTAGGTGTAATAGTAGTACTGTATCATGGCTGTATTTAGAAATGAGTCCTTTAAGAGATATACACTGAAGTATTTTTGAGTGAAATGAAATAAATTTGGAATGGGCTTTGAAATAATTCGATAGGGTGAGGTGGGTGTCTTGATGAAACAAAATTATGACTTGATTGTTGAAGCTGAGTAAAAAGAATAGACATCTTATTATCTATTTTACACATCTAAGTTTCTACTATAAAAAAGAAAGAAAACCCCTATATTGCTGGACTGCTTTGTAAAAAGAATCCCCAGTAACTTACAATACAATTCAAAATCCTGTCATCCCACTTTGCATGATGTCACCCAAACGAGGTCTCTAGCATAAGGAAGCTTTCGGGTTTAAAAAACATGGCATATATTATTGGGCAGATTTTCAGTTTCACATAAAATGTGTATTGGCCTAGGGTCTGCTCTTTTTTTAGGCTTAGTGCATACCAGAGACATCTAGGGCATTTTATTACATAAAATACCAGAGACATCTAGGGCATAATATTTCAGTGACTTTGAAATGGGGTTCCACCATAT
Source organism: Cuniculus paca (assembly GCA_004365215.1). NCBI lineage: Eukaryota > Metazoa > Chordata > Mammalia > Rodentia > Cuniculidae > Cuniculus > Cuniculus paca. Next base: position 4,595 of record RJWT010047479.1, on the reverse strand, counting down.
GCCTTTCAGTATTAGCCTCCTTGTACATAGAATGATCTTGGTCCTGAATTTTCCAGACAAAGAATGAGTGGATAAAATGGAGTTTCAAAATATTTGTTTCCATACAGATGATATTAACTGGATGTCAGGTATTAAGTTCAGTATTTTACATGCAGTATTTCATGGAATTCTCATAATTATTATGGAAAAGTACAGTGTTTTTCTTAAACAAGAAAATAGAAACTTGGACAGTTTAATGACTTGTGTGACCCCAGGATCATAAAAGTGGTAACCAAGGCAGGAAACAGGTAAGACTTGAAACCTATGCTACTTGACACTGAAATCTGGGTTTCATCATGAGTTCCATGCTCTGTGATACTTTGGCTTACTATAGATTAAATTGACTATAGGTCCTTTGAAATGTTTGAATTTAGGAAAGGCAAAAGCAAAGGTTAAAAAAGTTTAAGATAAAAGAAAACCAAATGCCAAGGCTCCAAAGGTTTGCTAGGATTTATAGGCTTGTGGGGCTGGGCTAGATGAGATGTCATTCTTGGAGTGGTCTCCATGAAGCTTTCTGGAGTCTTCCTCAGAGAGCCTCACACGTGTGCATGATTCATTTTCTTTTATTTCTTAGCCATTGAAGTCAGGAAAGAGATGGATTTCTTGAGCTGGAGGATTTGGCAAAGCTGGTGATGATCTGAACTTTTATTTTCCTTGGGTCCTGATTCCTTGCCATTGGTGGAGCCTCATGACAATCTCAGCTTCCTAACCGATTGCTAGGGTAAGGCTGTATCTCTTATGGTTCATCTCTAAACATCCCCCAGGACCTTCATGTACTCATAGGTGGGGTTTTGGAAGGAGATTGGATTATGGAGGTGCTACAACTACTTGGTGGCAGTGGGATGGTCAGAAGAGGTGAATGACTAACACAGTCTCACTGCCACGAGACAGTAGCAAAGGTGAATTTAGGAGGGAAATAGACCAGTTCCCCATGAAGGCCCCTAGTGTCTCCTAAGTTAGCTTCATTTCCTGGCTGGTTTGCACAACATAAGTCTTGGTAAAGACCATGGTGAATGTGAGGGAGACTTTCAAAGGAGAGTAAAGAGCCAAGATAGTGAATAATTGAAATGCATCCTATCCTAGAAAATTCGGTGGGTACATTGTAGTCCTCCTAGCGTGATCACTGTTTCAGGGTATCTGGTAGCCAGGAGGAGCCTGTGACCATGTGGCTATTGCTACAGGACATGGGTTTCAGTCTGTGAATGTGCAGTCTTCAATAGCCATGACACTGAGAGCAGCTCTGAAATTCGGACTGGCCTGCTGAAAGTCACTGAGAAGATGTACCTTGCTGGAATGGTTGCAGAAAAGACTTTGGAAGGAGGCTTCCAGCTCAAAGACTGGTAAGTGAAATTTTTCCCATAAAGCACACAAGTTATTTGTGATTGTCTCAAGCTTACTGGGCTGGAGTTGAAGCCCATCCTCTGTTGGATGAGTAGCTGGCAAAGATTTTCTCCCATTCCGTAGGCTGTCTCTTCAGTCTGTTAGTTGTTTATACTGCAGTGCAGAAACTTTTTAATTTGATTTGTAGTCTCCTTTGTTGATTATTGCTATTATTTCCTGTGCTATGGGAGTCTTATTCCGGAAGCTTTTGCCTGTGCCGATGGCCTCAAGAGCTTCCCCTGTGTCTTCTTTTAGCAGTTTGAAAATTTCTGGTCTTATACCTAGGTCTTTGATCCATTTTGAATTTTTGTACGGGGTCAGGGATAGGGATTTAGTTTGAGTCTTCTACAAGTGGATATCCAGTTTTACCAGCATCATTTGTTAAAGAGTCCCCAACATATAGTTTTGGCTCCTTTGTCCAGAATCAGAGGACTATAGTTGTGTGGGTTCGTTTTTGTGTTCTCTATTTTGTTTCAATGGTCAACATGTATTTTTTATTAATTAAGTTTATTGGTACATTTAAAATATACATAATGATCACATTCATTTTAGGAAATTTGTACCTGTACATGACATATCTTAGTTCTTTTTTTCCTCCATTCACCTACCCTCCCTTCAATCCTTCTTCCCTTCCTTATTTACAAAAGCTTTTGTTCCATTTTATCCTTTTCTCATTTATTCTTTCCCTTTTATCTCTTTCCCTCTCCCCTCTTCCCATTTGAACATTTTCTCCCTATTTCACACTACCTATTATGCATTTTGGTCCTTATTTACACTTTCAGTTTCTCACATTGGAGAAACAAAGTGATATTTACGTGTGTGTTTGATTTATTTCAATTGAGTATTTATTTCAATCAAGGTGCATCCATTTACTTAGAAATGTCTCAAGTTTTTCCTTCTTTATAGTTGAGTAGTACTCCATTGAATTAAAAAAAAACCCTGCATCTTATTTATTAATTCATTCATTGATGGACATTTGGGCTCATTCCAAGATTTAGCTATTACAAACTGTCCTGCTATAAACATGAATGTGTACATGTGGTATGATACTTTTAATTCTTTCAGGAAGAAACCAAGAAGGGGAATGGCTTTGTCAAATGAAATCTTCAGTCTTAATTTTTTGAGAAATCGCTACACTTATTTCCACAGTGGTTGCACCAGTCTACACTCCCATCAACAGTGCAGATGGGTTCCTTTTCCCCCCACAGCCATGCCAGCATTTTTTATTGGTTGATTTCTTGATTCTTTATGGAGTAAGATGGAATCTCAGTGTTGCTTTAATTTGCATTTCTCAAATGACCAGTGACATTGAACTTTTTTTTCATATATTTATTTGCTGTTTCTACTTTTTCATCTGAGAAGTGTCTATTCATTTCAGATACCCATTTTTGGGCTGGGTCTTTAAATTTGGGGAGGGGGTCTGGTTTTTTTGTGTGTGTGTTCTTTGTATATTTTAAATATTACATCTTTGAAGAATACTGGTAAATTTTTTTTCCCCCACACTGTAGATTGTCTCTTCATTCAGTTGGTGGTTTCTTTTCCTATGCAAAAGCTTTTTAACAAGATGAGGTTCTAGTTGATTCTTTATAATATTTCCTGTGTGATCAGGATTTTGTTCATAAAGTCTTTACCTATATCTATGTCTTCAAGAGTTCTACCCTTTCTTTCTTCCAGCAGATTTAGCTTTTTTGTTTTAATATTTAGATCTTTGATTCACTTCAATTTTAGTTTAGTGCAGTTTGAGAGACATGGGTCTAGTTTTAGTTTTCAGCATATGGAATGCCAATTTTTCTGGTACCAGTTATTAAAGAGGTTATCTATCATTCTTCAGTGGAAGTGTTTGGCTTCATTGTCAATGATAAGGTGACTGAGTGTGTTTCAGGTTGTTTCTGCATCTTCTGATCTGTTCCACTGATCCTTGGATCTGTGTTTTTTTTTTTTTTTTTTTGTCATTGTTGTTGAGGCAGAGTCTTACTATGTAGTGCAGGCTGACCTTGAATTCACTTATGTACCTCAGGCTGGTCTTGAACTCTCAGCAATTCTCCTGTCTCAGCCTCCAGAGTACTGAGTTAACAGGTGTGAGCCACCATGCCCAGCTTTGGGTCTGTTATTTTTTTGTCAGTACCATACTGTTTTTATCACAGTAGCTCTGTAGCATAATTTCAAGTTAGGAATTGTGATGTCTGCTGCCTTCCCTTTGTTGTATAGAATTGATTTTTGATATTCTAGGTCTCTTTTGGCTTCAAGTAAATTTCAGAATTGTTTTCAGTAATTCTGTGAGATATGCTATTGGTATTTTGATCAGAATTGCTTTAAATCTGTATGACAGTTTTGAGAGTATGGTCATTTTCACTATGTTGGTTCTTCCTACCCAAGAGAAAGGGATGTCTTTATATTTTCTGATATTCTTTTTGATCTCTCTTTTTAGTGTACTGTAGTTTTCAATGTAAAGATCTTTTACTTCCTTTGTTAGATTGATTCTGAAAGAAATCATTTCATTTTTTTCAATGCTATTGTGAAAGTTGTGGTTTCCCTAATTTCACTCTAGTGAGCTTTTTATTTGTATGCAGGAATGCCCTTGAGTTTTGAGTGTTGACTTTGTATCCAGATATGTGACTGAATTTGGTTATTAAATCTAAAAGTCTTTTGGAGGAGTGTTTGGGGTCTTCTAAGTAGAGTATCATGTCATCTACAATAATAATAATTTATTTATTTATTTATTTATATATTTATTTATTTTTTGGTACCAGGGATCGAACTCACAACCTTGCACTTACCTGGCAAAATCTCTGGCCCAATAATGATAATTTAAATTATTCTTTTCCTATATTTATTCTTTTTATTTCTTTCTCTTGTCTAATTGCTCTGGCTGGTGTTTCTAGTACTATATTGAACAGGAGCGATGATAGTGGACTTCCTTGTCTTGTTCCTGAATTTAGAGAGAAAGTTTTCAGGTTTTGTCCATTTAGTTTGATGTTGGCTGTTGATTTGTCATAGATGGCTTTCATCAGATTGAGGTAGAGATCATCTATTCTGATTTTCTGTTGGGTTTTTATCATGAATGAGTGTTGGACTTTGTCAAATATTTTTTTGTGTCTATTGAGATGATCATGTGATTTTTGTCTTTGTCTCTGTTGATATGGTGTGTTAAATTTATTAATTTGCATATGTTAAAC
>RJWT010047477.1:0-11294 GCA_004365215.1 Cuniculus paca | reverse complement strand
TGTTATACATGATGGTTTAAAAAAAAAATGAAAGTGGAAGAACTAAGGGAAACCTTCTGAGAACAGGCCTGAGACTGGAGTCAGAAAGATTTGGGTTCTAATCTTAAATGTTTTATTCATACTTACTGATTTTGTCAGTTTGAGAAAACTACCTTACAACACTGTGATGCCCTGGATTTCTGTACCTGCAACATACAAAATGATTAAAATGCTACAGCACCAGGTAGGGGATTACTCAGATAACATTTACCAGAAAACCTGGCTGAGTGCCTGGGATGCAGCAGATGATCCCAAGTGATAAATGTTTTTTGAACCACTTAACATTTTGGGGGGTTAAAGTTCTCCTATTTAGATTTACTGAAAACATTTAACACAGCACACAGGAAAAGCTATTTATTCGTCCTCGAGTTAGTCTAGAAATAAAAGCCAAGTCCACACTCACTTTCCCATCTCCAGATTGGGGAGAGATGACAATTTGGCTGCTTATTTGGATTTCAGCGTCTGCAAAACAGTCTTCCAACATAAATTCTGACTTGACATGCCGTTGGCTTGCCACGCAAAATCAGTTACTTGGCTGTCGCTCAGAAGACTTTCCTAAATACAGCTGTGAAACTTGACAACAAAAAAAAGTGGAAACTAAGCAAAAATTACCCAAGTGTACGCTGCAAATCAGAATCAAGGGCTGGAGAAGCACCGGCTGAGCCTGCGTGAGAGCCTGGTTTCAATTCCAGCACCACGGAAGAAGGCATAAATTGTTAAAGATTAACATGAAGGAGGCATCACTTCCTTACGAGCCAAAGTAAGTTAGTAAAAAATAGAAGTGATCTTTTAAAATTAGAAATATCTACTTGAATAAAAAATATAAATTGAAAATGTAATTTTAAGGCACACATAGCCCCCCAAATTGGCCTTTTCTCTGAAGTGTCTCAGCATACAATAGAATTAGAAGTTAATTTAAAGAAAAAGCTCTGATGAGTTACTTGGCTATGGTGCGGTCTAATCAGCCAAGTCCTCCCTACCACATCCCTGGTTTGGTCACTCACCCTCTACTCACACACCGTGCAAAATAGGGACATCACTACATTTCAAATCACCCATCTGATTGCTGCAGAGCTCTGATAGGAAGCATGTCACTAAAAATAAAACCACTAAGAAACATCCAACAACAACGAAACAAGATGAAGTCTAACCACCGAGTTACACATATTGAATGGGCTCTTCTTGATATGAAGTACCGTCAAACCAGACATCCTCCATCTTCACGATGCCCCTGACACGTGTGGTTTTGTGTAACTGATCTATTATCCCAGCACGGAAGGTAACAAGAGATAACAGAGCTGCTTTTAAAGTTATGAAATCTCAGACTGAATGAATACAAAAACAGGGTCAAGTTCAAGAGGGCTAGAGCCCCAGCCAGATACAACAGGGGGTGCCCTGAGGAATCCCATCTGGGACCCCACTCCTCAGCGAGGGGTGTGGCTGGCCAATGCTGTCCAAGGAATGATCATTCCTTCTCCTGGGAGATGGCCAAACGAGACACCACTGAGAACCTGAGTGTACTCAGTGTGGTTAGCAGGTTGAAAGGGAGACACGCGAGTCCTTTACTCACAAACCTCTACTGAAGACCTGGTCCCAGCACTGCTCAGCTCACAGATTAATGATCCTTATGTTGGGAGTGGGGATAGATAGATAGATAGATAGATAGATAGATAGATAGATACAATCGATAACTCATAGATGGGAACAGACTTGTGTTAATCATAATTTAATGATTATGCTCATTCCTAAAACTCAGTATGAAGTAAGCAACCCAGTTAAAATGGGTACTTGCCCTGAAAAGGCCTCTCAAAGGAAGATGCACAAAAGACAAAAGCGTGCGAAGATGATCCACAGCATCAGGCATCAGGGAAACCTAACTCGGACCTGCAAGTACCACGGCACACACACTCGGGGGCGGGAGTAAGGACACCACCAGACACCGGCAGGCATGTGAAGAAGTCGGAGCCCCTCGCAGTGCTGGTAGGAATGCAAATTATGCAGCTTCTCTAGAAACATGTGGCATTTTTCTTCAGAAAAATAAACAGCATATGGGCCAAGAATTTTACCCCTCCACACAGCACTGAAAGAAAAGAAAATATGTAACCAGTCAAAATCTTATATACAACTGTTCACAGCGGCATTATTCATAAATGAAGTGGACACAACACAGATGTCCATCAACCGATAAATGGATAAATAAAATGCGGTGTGAAATATTATCAAGTCACAACATGAATGACACAGTGACTAACATACACTGACCTGGACAGATCTTACGAACACTATGGGAACTGAAAAAAGCCAATCAGAAAACACCATGGGTTACAGGACTCCGCTTAGCTGCAGGGTATAGACTCAGCAAGTAGAGTAGCAGATGCCAAAGGACTCACCTAGGGTGAGGTAGACATGGGTACCGACTGCTCGAGGGAACAGGATTTCCTCTGTGGATGATGAAAACTGTCTACATTAGACTGTGGTGACGGTTTCAGAATTCTCCAAACATACAAAAGCTACTGAAACTCAAACTAGGTATCAGTGAATTACACAGTATGTGAGTTACATCCCAGAAAGGTCTCATAAAACAATGACGCACTGCACCCTTTCAGTTGGGAAGCCAAAACAGCAAAGGCTTAGCAGAAAAACAAAGTTAAACCTGAGGGGCAGAACGAAGCATGGGGGTCCGTGACGGTGCTGTGACCCCCAACCAAAGAGCCCTGCTCACCACTGGAGACCCCTCCCCGCACACTCAGGGAACACTCGAGAAGCTCCGAGCTCGCTGCCAGAGATGGAAAGCACGTGGTGACAGGCAGCGAGAGCTCTGTGGAGTTCTAGGGTCAGGTACTACTGTAAAACCTTCCCTGTTAGCGGGGGCTACGGTGCTTTCCTGTTATGCACCAGGCCGGGATTCTATCCATGGCACCCCCCACAAATAGTTAACTAATTAAAATGCTACTAGAATGTAACTGGTAAGTATATGCAGAAAAAGAACCTGAACACTTTAATTGAATACTTTCCTTTCAAACTAGAAAATGACATTGTGCTAATAGTAAATACTTTAGATTAAAAAAAAAAAAGTTGGGCATGGTGGTGCACACCTGTATCCCAGAATTCAGGAGGCTGAGGCAGGAGGATCATTGTGAGTTCAAGACCAGCCTGGGCTACAAAGTGAGTTCAAGGCCAGCCTGAACTGCATAGTAAGACTCTGTCTAAAAAGACAACAAAACAAAACAAAACAAAACAAAACCAAAACACACAGTCCCATCACTTTTGTAAGTTTATTTTATATATCTCTATATCTTGGGAACAGCCAATCCATTTTAAATACTGCTTTCTTAATCTTGGCTAATGTGTCTTTCTTGTGTTGAAGAATAAGCTGCCTTCAGCCTCCCTGCTAAATGTATTCTGGTGTGTGTCCTCTGACTGCTGGGAACTGGACGCATCCTGTGTCCCATAACGATGCTACAACAGTAACAGCAGTTCACCACGACACACTGAGAAATCTTTTCAGGCCAGGTCGCGTAACTGATCCCTGTGGAAAACCAGGGTTGTAGGGGCAACATTGCATGCCCTCAGCCCACAGGTGGGTGAGGGTGCAAACCAATCGTCTTCTCTCTGTGACTGTCACTGCTCCTCGTGAGCTGGGCTCCCTGCAGGCGTGCTCCACTTGACTGAAACACCAGTTTCTACCAGAACCATGCTGTTGTAAATTTTTTATCTTCCAATCAGATACCTAGCTGGGCCAAATGTAGTAGACATACGAGCTTGTACAAGTATGGGCAATTAAAAGAGCAAAATAGAAGATAAAGTAGGAAACAGACATTCTGCAAAAGATAAGGGGGCCAAGGGACGGGGGGTTTAGCTCAGCGGCACAAGCGTCTGTCTGGCAAATGTGAGGTCATGAGTTTGATCCCCAGTACCAAAAAAAACCATAAGGGAACCAAGACATGGAGGAAGAGGAAGGGTGTGCAAAATGAACGAAGATGCATTATTTCACATGCACCCAAGTCCCACAAACAGTGTCATCATTCTGCACAAGACTGTGTGCCAATAAAAATTTAAAAATAGGTTACTACAAGAAAAATCAACAAAATTAGAGAATAGAGAAAAGAAGAGTGGAGGTCACACTTTTCTAACCATCGTGATTGCCTTTTTATCCTCAATTCCTAAGATGAGAGTTGATTAGAAGAAAAAAATATAAGAAGCTCTATAGATACCCACTCGCGTCTTTAAGATGAACATCAGGAAAAAGGTTCGCCGGGGACAGATATGCACCATGAGGGGGCTCAAAAGTTTATGCTGTACATTCTAAAAAGAAAAGAAATGACCAGAACACGCAGGAGGTACAGGAGAGCAGGCTGCAGGAAGTGGTTGATCAGGTGGAATTCAGCAGCAGTTCACTTTTATAGGGTGCTGAGAACAAGAACCTCAACTTCGGTCACTGAGAGGTCCTGTTACGTAAACGCACCAAGTCCTCAGGAGGAATGTCATCTCTGCATGTACTGCGAACATGGGTGGAAAAATAAAAATTAAACGAAAACAAAGAACTTGTGAGGAAGTTTCCAAAGAGACAGTACGCAAGGAAACAAGTGGTTTGTTTGGAGAGCACAAGAAGTACCTAAATGCAGAAAATGAGTAGGGACAACCAAGGATGGGGTCCTGGTGGAGGGGCACGCCACTCCACAGAGGGGCACAGAAAAGATGTCAAGAACATGCGGGGAGCCAGCAGTCCCCATGGCTACACGGTGCAGGCCAGCCAGCTGGGAGTTCTCCAGAGGCTGCTAGCCTCACCACTGGCAAAGGCGGTGAGGGGCTGGCCTGCCTCTCCTCGCCACCTGAGCAGGTCAAGGCTCTTCATATGTGCCAATCTCTCAGGTGAGAAACAGCAAGTGCCACTCTAACCTGCATTTCTCTTATGGGGAGTGACTGTCTTTGCTTGGATCCAAGTGCCATTTGCAAAACAATTTCTGGTAACTGCCTGTTCCTATCTTTTGTTCCTTTGTCCTGGACTTGACTTTCTTGAATTTGTTTTAAGAATTCTCTACTACTAAGTAGATTATGGATCTGTTTGTGATATATTGCAAATATTTTCTCTCAAAATATCATTTGGTTTTTGGTTTTCCTTAAGGTAGATTTTGTCATAAATTCTTAAGTGTTTACATTGTTATAAACGAGTTCGACTACCTCCCCTTTTATTCCGCCTGGATGCTGAGTCACAGACAGACATTCCCTATATTCAGTTTATAAGTAAATTCATCCATATTGTAATATTTATCTGGCTTTATTTTTTTCTTTCCTCTTTAATAAAGATCTCTGTCTCATTTGGAGCTCACCATGGTGGATGGTATAAGCTATGAACCCCATTTTATATTTACCAAATGATTACCCATTTGTCCCAACACTATTTATTAAAAGTCTATCTTTTCTGATAAAAAAGAAGGAACTACCAAGTGACTAAAGGACATGGAAGAATCTTTAATGCATGTCACTAAGTGAGGGAAGTCACTGTGAAAAGACTAAACGCACAGATTCCAACGACAGGACACTCAGAAAGCCAAGGCAGTGGAAATAGCAAAAAGAACAGTGGCTTCCAGGGACTGAGCAGGATAGATGAACTGGCAAGGAACAAAAGATTTTTACAGTCAGGAACTATTATTGCACAAGATATTGTAATGAGGAACATGTTGTCAGACGCTTACCAAAACCCATGGGATATTATGACACGAAGAGTGAAGCCCAATGTCACTACAGACTTTAGTTAAGAGTAATTAATACTGGCTCATCAATTATACACAAATGTACCACATGACACAAATGCTAGAAGTGAAAAAATAGCTGAAACTAATACAGAGGAGTGTTTAATAATTCTGTATAGTTTCACTTTTTTTTCTGGAAACCTCACTTAAAAAATAAATTCAAGCCAAAATATGGTGGTACTTTTGTGCCAAAATATTGTGGCATAAACCCAGATATATAGAAAAATGAAATAGAAGCTGGCTGTGGTGGCACATGCCTTTACTCTCAGCACTTAGGAGGCTGAGGCAGGAGGATTGCTGTGAGTTCCAAGGCCAGCCTGGGCTACAAAATGAGTTCAAGTCCAGCCTGAATGCCCAGTCTGAATGGCATAGTGAAACTGCCTCAAAAAAACAAAAAGATTAAAAAGAAAAAAAAATGAAATAGCCCAGAAATAAACAGGTCAGGTATACGACCAAATGATTTCTGACAAGGATACCAAGTATATTTAACGGGGAAAGGACAGTCTTTGCAACAAGTGGTTAGATAAACTAAATATCCACATGCAGAAGAATGAAGCCAGATCCTTACCTTACATCATCTACAAAAATTAAGTCCAAACACATCAAAGACCTAAAGAAAAGAACCAAATTACAAGTCTTAAAAATTAAAAGAAATCTTAAGAGAAAGGTTCACAACACTAGCTCGGGTAATGGTTTCTTCAGTATAACATTCAAAACACAGGCGACGAAAGAAAACTTAAACAAACGGAATTAAGTCAAAACTTAAAATTTCTATGAATGAAACACTGCAATAGAGTGAAGATATTTACAAATCACGTATCTGAAGAAGAAATCAAAATATGGAATACAACAAGAACCCCTAAAATTCAATAACAGTAACAGCAACAACAAAGAAAAACAATTAAACCAAGACCAAAGGACTTGAATGGAAATATCTCCAAAGAAGATACGTTGAAGTGGCAACAAGATTAGGAAAAGACGTTCAATACCACTAGTCATTACAGAAACACACATCAAAACCGTAACGGGATCCTATTTTATCTCCATTTGGATGGGTACCATCAAAAAAGTATAAATGAGACATGTTGGCGAGGATATGAAAATGGAAGCCCTGGTTCTAATTTTATTTGTGGAAATGCAAAAGGGGGCACTTTCTTGGTCCAACAACTTGGCACTTCTTGACAAAAAGCAAAGAAGAATAACCAAGTCCAGCAACTTCATGTCCACACACACTGGAGCACTGTCCACAATACCCAAAAGTGGGAGCAATCCATGGGTCCGCTGAGAGGGAACTGGACGAACTAAATGCGGTCTACACGCAAGGGAATTTTATTTGGCCTTTCAATAGGCAACTCTGACATATGCTGCACGTATGAAAGCCAGGACATTTGGCCAAGTGAAACTAACTAGTCACAAAAGGACAAACCCTGGACGATCCCACTTACAAGGCGAGGTTCCGGTCAGACGCATACAGACAGAAAGCAGGCAGCTGGTAGCCAGGGGCTAGGAGAGGAGGGAGAGGGGAGCTGTTTATGTTTAGGATCCAGCGTCGGTGTAGCAAGCAAAAAGTGTTCTGGAAATAGCTGTGCCATCACGTGACGCAATGCTACGAACTGTATAGCTGAAAAACAGCTAAGTTGGTAAATTTTATGTTACATATATTTCACCACAGTGAAGCATAAACAAAGGCAATTAATTTTTTTAAAAAACTCTCCTCCAATTGACCTGAGAAGCCCCTTTCATTACACCGAATTTCCCCTGTTCTTCTTGGGTCTGTTTCCTTCTGGAATTTCCCCAAGAGAGCAAGCACTGGGTCACGCCTCCCTCCCAGAGGTTTGGAGGATGGATCTTGGAAAACAACAGTCACCCTGCCTCTTCTTTGTTCTGGTTTTCCTAGATATCCATGTGTGTTTATTTTCCATGTGAGTGTTACAGTCAAACTGTCAGGCTCACAGGACGAACCAGTCGCTCTGATCGGTACTGCATCCAACACACTGATTCACGGAAAACCAACATCTGTAAGGGGCTGAATCGTCCCATCCAGGGACAGGTTAAGGCTGGGCCTCCATGCCCACTCCAGAGCTCTCTGAGGGAGCTGTGGAGAAGTTCTTACGTGGGTGTCACGAACACACGCTTAATTTTACCCTGCAGTATTCTGCTTTGAGGTGGTGGCTGCTGTTAAAAACTGAAGTTTTCTCTCCCTGCCATCTGATCAGTTGATCTCTGCATACTGAAGACGACTGAGTTTTTAATGCTAATCTTCTGTCTTGCTATCTTCCTGAATGCTTTCGCTGCATTGGTTTTGTTACTGATTTGGGGGATTTTTCAGTTATCGTCTGTAAAGAGACAGTTTCACTGCCTGTGTGTAACTCTGAAGCCTCATTATTTTTCCTGGTCTGATTTTACTATCATTATTTCCAATACCGGGTTAAACACGGAAGAAGACAGTGCGATCTTGGCCTTTCCTATCGCACCATTAAGCAAGTTCCTGACCTTATTTCTGCATTCTAAATATTTTATCTAGTGTTACAAGAACTGTTCGCCAATTATACTTTTAATAAGTATGGTTTTTTTTATTAAAAATCAGGAATGGATGACCTCTATCAAAGGCCTTTTCACAAGTATAAAAAAAATTATAATAAACGTCTCATCATATCCCATAAAACCACGGAGCCAGCAATCTGGATGTCACTTTCCAACACTATAGACAGAATGCTAACACCTAAAGATTCGCACTCTTTTTAATAAATAGTTAAGTGAACTATTTAAGTGCCTAATGATGCTGGGTGATGTGTTCATTATTCTGTTGCTCTCCACTGTTTACAATGTACACATTAGAACTGTCAGATCATCCTCCTTTGCTCACCTGATGAGTTGACTCAAGAAATAGAGACAAAGTGCCGCTGGAGGTGACAGGGGCCACCTGTGCAATCTAAGCTTGAAAGCATTTGATAAAAACCCCACCTCTGTCCCGTGGAGCTTGCTTCTTTTCTCTCCCTGGAGGTCAACAGCAGCAACAGAGAGCTAATCTGAGCCTTTTTAAAATAATCTACACCAGTTTCAACATTCATTATGTTCCCATTGTGCAAGCTTTCAGGTGAAAAGCTCAGGGCCCCTAACAGCAGGGCGGAAGCTCAATTCCGCAGGAGAAAAGGACCCAGAAAGCCAGGAATACAAAAGGCTTTTAACAAAGGATGTTATTCTCTTAAAGGAGTAATCTACAGCAAATTACACAGAGAGCTTGATTATAGTTTTCGGCCGTTTTTTTTTTTTAAGGGACAATTTAATATGAAGTTAAAAACTGATTCATTTTTGCAAGGGGCTTGCTAGCTGTCAGTTATAATATTTGTGAATCATCGCTGAGCTGGTATACAGTTAAACACAGACTAGGGCACATCACCTGCTTACACTTAAGGCTCCCCTTACGACACTGTGAAAATGGACATACTACCAAAAATACATGTTCCTGAACTCCTGTTTAATTCATATTCCTACAAGTTGTCATATTTAAAAACCTTACTGAGTGCTTTCTACAATTCAGTTCAAGGGCTGAATAAAACAGTTGGGTATAAATAACAAATAATTTGCTTTTCCCAGCAGATTCTGCAAAGGCCTCCAGCTAAGGTGGCTCTTAAAGAATGGAGAGTCAGGACTGAATACTGTGGTGGCAAGGAGTCTGGAGATCAGCCGCCGATAAACTCAACTCTCGTTCCTAATAGAGGTGGGAGCTTCTGTAAACACAGAGCCAGCTCTGGGACCCTGGCTAGTGCTGACTCCTGGGCACCTGCTCCCTCCGAAACCACTGCTCACTGAGAACACTGGATGCCCCCGATGAAGATGTACACGGGATGTCCTGAGACGGCTGCCCTTGTACGAGCATTCCTATTCTGCTTACAGAACAGGAGACCAAGTTGCTTCAACTCAGTTTTTAAAGCACAGCTGGTAGGTGATTACTGACACACCTTCCGCTCCTGCGTGAGTCTGACGCCTATAATCTACAGAAGGAAGGCAGAACTTCAGGTAACTAGAACTGCTCTTCATTTCCCTGTACAGAGACTCCTAAATGTCTCTTTCAGATGACACAGGCTTTGAAAAACTGATTCCATTATCATTCCCATAAGGGATTCCGGCCTCAAGAGTCACTCAGTAACAAAGCTCTAAAACTTACTACTTTAAAAGTTGATTTTTGTATTTGTTCCACTTTACCCCTCCCCAATCTTGAAATATTTTTAACATGGCTAACCTCAAACACTGACAAAAACACTGACAATGATGTCCCAGAAGGTTCTAAGACCAGGTAAACAATTTATCGCTCCCATCATTTTTCTTCCCGTTTTCAATGAGACCTCATCTCTGATTTGGTCCAAATTCGCAGCTTGCAGGACCTCTCTGTAGGTGGGCCCCCACGACAGAAGCTGTTCCCTTCCTTCCTGCACAAACTCAAGTGTGGCCTGCATGGCGTCACTAACCCTGTCCCCCGTATAGACCCTCGGCCCCGCTCCTCCTGAATTGCTTTCCATAGGAAGGAGACGCCTCTTCTGAACTGTTTTTAAATCCCAATTGGGGGGAGGCCTGCCCCAAACTCCGTAATCCCGTTGGGAAGCTGTGCTGCTGAAGTTAAGCACATGTGTATTTTACTGCCTACTGATGCCACTTGTAGGTACAGGCTCGTCAGAAAATAAAGACGGCATTAACATCTTAGAAGCCTGAAACAGGTAATGTATAACGCAAACTTATACTTGATGTGTTTCAATCATTTGAAAAATTTTATTCACGTGATATACTTCTTGTCCTGATTCTGCATACATAAAAGTAATTATATTAATTATAAGATGGTTACTAAATTGAATAAAGTAAAATACAGGGATTAAAATAAGTAATTTGAGGCAAACAGTTCTCGGAAATGTCATTACAGGGGAAAAATGATAAACAAGGGAAAGGAAGCTTGGCCTCCAAGGCCATTTAAGAGGATGGGTGGACTAGTATTTGTGCTGGTTAACCTAGACTGCCAGCTGGATCTGGTTAACCCATCAGCAAACAAGAGCTCAAAGAGCTCTTAGGAGGTGGGCCCAGCGGGAGGAGGTGGGTGGGAGGGGTGTGGCTGTGGGGAGGACTCTGGCCCCGCCCCTTCCTTCCTCTGGCTCTTCCAAACTCTGCTTTCCATGCGCCATGAGCCGAACTTTCTTCTGCCATGATGCTTCTCCCTTGGGGCTGGTCAGCCCTCGATGGAAAGCTCTGAAATTGTGAGCCAAAATTAACCTCTCCTCCTTTAATTTGTGGCTACCAGATACACGGTCACAGGAACAGGAAAACTAAGCCAGTGCACTACCGATAAGCACGCAGTCGCAGCAGGAAAGACACAACACCACATTTCCATCTGGAGCTCTGCAGCTGTCCCCTGACTATCAACAAAGAAGGGCACGCAGGAAACCCAAAGGTCCTCCTTCTAACCTCTGCCTTCCCTGGTGAGACCTCAACCCAGCCGTCTCCCACGACAAGCTA
>RJWT010047476.1:0-11292 GCA_004365215.1 Cuniculus paca | reverse complement strand
CGCTCAGGCAGGCTCCCCATTCCCAGAGCTGGGCAGACACCCTTACACCCTGAGTAGAACCCTTCTGTCAGGTCTTCTGACCTGAGGATCTGTGATGACGTGTGTACATTGCGGACCGCGCACAGGCGAAGGATGGGGACACAAGTGGGAAGGTGACAGGGTGCCTCCTCACAATGCTGCTTAGAGACTGTGGGCGTCACCTCCATCTGTAGATGGGCATCGGATTCACCCAATGCGAAACTGAACGAGCGTATCTGCGAGGTGCTTGTCACAGTGCTAGGCAGAGTGCCTCATGCTACCATATTCCTTTTGTATGTTTTTTTTTTTTTTCCAGCACCAGGGATTGAACTCATGACCTTGCGCTTGCCCCGCAGGCACTTAGGCTGCTGAGCTAGATCCCCGGCCCCTTTTGTATGTTTTTTAAAAACCCATAAATGCCCTGTATTCCATTTGCCAGTGAGCTCCTTTCTTCCTGCATACAGAAGGACCGCCACTGCTTACTCACTTGGGAAGATGAGTGTAGACGGCTTTGTCGGCCTCAGAGGAGCCTTCAAGGAGACTGGGAGAGGCCGAGTGGGCCATTCCCTTCCTCCTCTCAGGTTTGGGCCCCCTCCCCCTTTTGGTGGTACTGGAGGTTGAACCCAGGTTTCTCACTGAGCTACATCCCCAGCTGCTTTTATCTTTTTGAGACAAGGTCTCACTACATCACTAAGTCATCCAGGTTGGGTTTGAACGCATGATCCTCTTGCCTTGGCCTCCCAGTGTGCTGGGATTATAGGCATGTGCCGCTCTGCCTGGTTTGAAGCCTTCTGTACAGGTTCTGTACTGAGCCTCGGATACTGGACTGAGCAGGGCAGGTGTACTCCCTGCTCTCACAGAACTCCTGGTATAGTTGGGAGCAGGGCTAAAAATGCAAACCCAAACACGCCACCAACGATAACAGTTGCGTAGGCCTCGATGCAGAGGGCAGGAGTTTCCTTTGAGTAGTGGGAGGCCAGTGAACACGTTTAAACAACAGAAAGGTGATTTTCTCTAGGTTTTGAAAGATTCCTCTGCTGCCTATGGAGAAGTGGGGCAGTGTAGAAGCAGGAGACTAAACTGGGCAGGGCGATGCATGTCTGTAACTTTAGCACCAGGAGGCTGAGGTGGGAAGATTGCTGCAGGTTTGAGGCCTTCTTGTGCTACACAGTGAGTCCAAGGCCAGCCTGAGCTACATTGTGAGACCCTGTTTCAAACAGGCAAAACAAAACAACCCCAAAACAAGATGAGGAGGAAGAAGAGGAAGAGGAGGAAAAAGAGAAAGGAGAAGAAACTGAGGAGACTGATGTTACTGTCCAGGTGAGAAAGGGTAGTGGCCTGGCTGGGAGCAGCACTGCATCAGGGGCAATGGGGTGAGTTAGGGACATACTCTAGGCCTTGGCAGCCCCCCATCAGTGCTCCGCAAGCCTGCTCCCTCTGTGGGCGTGAGATAGATGCCTCAACGCAGCAGAAGCTTAAGGGGTCTTCAAGGGGCTAAGGGGATGCCTGGGCCACTCTGGGCCTTACCTGGCTAACTGCAGGTAGAGCACTGTATTCTCGCCCTCGTAGGTGCAGGAGGCCACCGTCTGGGCGACCAGGGATGGCAGGCCGCTCAGCTTGGAGTAGCCATGTCCGCCACAGGCCCTGCGGCACAGCTCGACCCCTTGGGCACAGAAGTCCGTTATCATGGCCTTGGAACCTGTGGTCAGTGCGTGGAGCTGCAAGGACAGAAGGGGGTCAGGCAGTGTTGGGGACCCCATAGTGACAGCGTGCTTATGGCTGAGCGAGCATTCACTGCATGCTGAGCCCTGCTCTGTAAGGTCAGTGTTTACTCAGCTCGCACTTTATGAGTAAAAAGGCCGAGACTGAGATTCCCACCGGGTAACACGCTCAGGCACCATAGCCGGGGCGGAATAAGAACAAAGGAGACCTACCCCAGCCATCGTCTCCGTGACCTTCCACTGACAGTGCTGCCCGGATGGGGCCCACTGTCCCCCAACAGTTATGCAGTTGGGCACAGGTTCTGGAAAGTTGGTCCATGAGCACAAGTGCCCAACATCAGTTGGACCACTGCTTGGATTTTGGGACGATGCCATGCTCTGACTGTGCCCACCCAAAATTCCTATGTTGAAATCTTAACTTGCAAAGTGACACCATGTGGGGGGTGTCTTTGGAGGGGGGCAAGCCGGTCAGGAGCATGAGATCTTCATGAGTGGGATAGTGGGTACTATGCTCACAACTCAGGCTGAAACATGATTGCACTGTAATTTATTGTTTTTAAGAGGTGGGACCTTGAGTCCCCTGTGAATGGATGAATGCTGTTATTGGGAAGTGGTGTTGATATAAAAATAAACCTTTCCTAGTGTTTTCTCATATGATCTCTTGCCTGCGATGCAAGAAGGCCCTTACCAGATGGTGGGACCTTGGAGGAGTCTAGGAAGTCTCTACAATGGTGAGATGACTTTCTGGTGTTTGTTTTTTGTTTCTTTAAGACAGGGTTTCACTATGTAGCCCAGGCTGGCTTTGAACTCACAGTGATCCTCTTGCCTCAGCTTCCTGAGTGCTGGGATTATAGGCGTATCCATCAGGCCCATATAGGTCACCTTGTTAATGGTATTTTGTTATAGCAGCTGAACAGACTAAGACAGGAGTTTCCAGGCAGCAAGCCTGGTTTGAGTTTTTGGGTCTTGGAAGCCCCTATCCATTTTTCCAATTTTTGAGTCTTTGGGAAACAAAAAAAGAACATGGCATAGTGGTGATCAGTGGCAAACATCAGCAGACTAGAAAGAAATCCACCAAGTCTGAACTCAGGCTGGGAGGGACATAGGCCCAGCTTGGGCTGAACTCAGAAACACTGGGTCTGGCAGTGCTGCCAGTATTATGTGTTTGACCCCTTGCCTGGCTGCTGGAATGCACAGATATGAGGTTGTGGGCACCTTGGGGTAGGCAGTGCTCGCAGATCCACAGGCTATAAAGTGAGGTGGAGAAAACTGCAGCCTGAGGGCTCGAAACCTGTAGGTTGCTGGGTATGCTAGTACACACCTGTAATCCCAGCACTCAGGAGGCTGAGGCAGGAAGGGCACTGTGAGTTCCAGGCCAGCCTGGGCTACAAAGTGAATTCAAAGCCAGCCTGAACTGCATTGCAAAACTCTGTCTCAAAAAGACAACAAAACAGCCAGGCATGGTGGCTCACACCTGTAATCCCTGCACTTGGAAAGCTAAGGCAGGAGGCTCATTTCGAGTTCAAGGCCAGCTTGAGCTACAAAGTGAGCTCAAGGCCAGCCTGAACTGCACAGTGAGGCACTGTCTCAAAAAAGGCAAAAAAAAAAAATCACCTGTAAGATACACACACACACACACACACACACAGAAAGAGAGCACAAAAAAACAACAAAACAAAACAAACAAATTCCAAAAACCAACAGGAAAGCACAAGAAGGAAAGTACTCATGAAAAACTACAGAGAATTTTTTGTTTAGACTAATTTTCTGCTTTTCCTTTCTTTCTTCTTACTCTTTTTCCTTTTAATTTTTTTCTAGTTTTTATTCTCCATATTATTTCTGTTTTTCTTCCTTTTTTCTTTTACCTTCTATTTCTTGTTGGTTTTTTTATTACCTTTTTTTCCCTGTAAATATCCTTTTACTCTATAATAGGATCCTCTGTCTCACTGTTCTCTCCTCCTATTTCTCATTGCTTAATTATTCAAAAAAAATTTTTTTTTGCAGCACCAGGGATTGAACTCATGACCTTGTGCTTGCCAGGCAGGTGTTTAGGCCACTGAGCCAAACCCCCAGCCCTTGTCTTTTTGAGACAGGGTCTCACTATGCCATTCAGGCTGGCCTTGAGTTCACTTTGTAGCCCAGGCTGGTTTTGAACTTGCAACGATCCTCCTGTCTCAGCCTCCCGAGTGCTGGGATTACAGGCGTGAGCCACCATGCCCAGCTTAATTTTTCAAATTTTTACACTCTCCCATTCCCAACCTCTTTTATCTTTGATAACATAACAGTAAGCTTTATTGATCATTAGTAGACATATAGTTATCACATTTAGAAGATATTTGCTATATGTCAATATTTGGTTTGTCATAGAGTTTATATCATAGGTTAAGGGTGGTATACTTTTTTTTTTATTATTATTTGTTTTTGAGACAGGGTCTTACTGTGTAGTTCAGGTTGGCCTTGAACTTGAATTCACTGTGTAGCCCTGGCCAGCCTCAAACTTGTGGTGATCCTCCTGCCTCAGCCTTCCGAGTGCTGGGATTACAGGCCTGTGCCACCATGCCCAGCCATTTTTTATTCTTATGGTATGTCAATACTCAGGGTTTTTTTTTGGACTGAGTATTGAACTCTCAACCTTGCACTTACCAGGCAAGCCCTTGAGCCGATGAGCTAAACCCACAGCCCTTCGGTTTGTTTTGGATGATGTTACTACTGCTGATTTATTTGATATTTCAGGGTGGAAAAATTGTTGCTATTTATGCCAATGCCCAAATTACCTCTGTGTCACTAACAATACTGCAGTCCATTCCTGGGGAACTGGATGCTAGGCTAATTACACTGCATCCCCATCTCATATTAATAGAGGTAATGGGGTCTTGGGAAGCAAAGAACCATCATTAGCCATGCCCTTTGTGGGTCACCAAAAAGCAGACTAAATGAAGATGTCTCCATACTAGCATCAAAGTCTTTCCACCATAACTGCCCATAAACCTAGTCATGAAATGAAAAATGACAGAAGCATGAGAAGACAAAGCAACAAAGTGCCTCCTGAAACTTTTAACTCCCCGAAGCCAATCCATGGGGTGCTGAGGGAGAAGAAAGCAAAAGCCTCACTGAGTTATTTGAAAAGATAACAGAGATTAAAAAATCAGATCAATAAGGTGCTTTGCCAGCTCACAGAAAATATAACTAATCAGCTAATGGAAGAGGTGGGTGGATGGTCTTTCCCTTTACTTTTTTGTGCCTCAGTATGCTCATCTGTAAAATGGGGATATACATGGCACCTACTATACAAGCGGAAGGATTCATAAAGCAGTGCTTATGAAGTACAGTGCCTGGACAGAGGGTCTCAGTGTGTATGTGAGTCCACTATGTTTTATCCAAGGCCTGTGATCCCATGTGTTTTGGAATCAGAATGAGTTTTGGATTTTAAAATGGTAAAGCAGGGCATTTAAGGCCTATCTGTCTGTCGGTCTGTCTGTCTGTCTATCTTATCTCTATCTCATTCCCACAGTGGGCACAGGGAACATATTACTATTTCTGTTGCATTTATGCTCAGTAGACTAGGTCAGGGCACCTCAGGCTCGGTTACACTGTGCTACCAAATGAGCTCCAAATGAGTTTTGGTTTCCAGAGCTTTGGGGATCTCAAATACACTTCAGGGAGTGTGGGTCCGTTTTCTCTACACTGCATGTATCTCCTCTAGCATCGCTGGAGCTCTCTGGGGCCTGGGATAGGGGTCTCCCATGTCAGGGTGCAGCTCACCAGGGCCCCAGGAACTCAGCCAGAAGGTGGGGAGAGGGCCCAGGGGTGGAGCAGTCTTAGCCCCTTGCGGCAGCTGCTCCCTGGCAGACAGTGGCTACCTCGGGCAGAAGGCTGAAGTCTTTGTTCCGAACAGCATCATAGGAGCGCTGGAAGAACTCCGAGAGGCTGATGGCCTGGAAATGGAAGGCGTAACTCGCGGCCAGTGGGAAAAGGAGTTTCTGTTGCTGAGCCTGGTAGTCCAGGATTTTTGCCTCTGGGTCACTAGGAGGAAGAGAAGCGGAGGATGTGGAAGGCTGCTATGGGCCATGTCTGCCTCCTCCTATCCCCGGCACCATAAAATCTGTGAGCACTGGAAGTTCTTCATCACTCATCACAACGGTGGTAGGAGGGTACTAAGGATCTCCTGAAGTCTTATCTAACATGAACCTCCGCACGTTTTGGGCAGACAAGTCGACAGGCTTGCTTGTAGCTACTGTCTCTTGTGGAGAGGATTACAAATTACAGCATATTACAAGGTATTATCCTAAAATCTGAAAAGTTCTGAAGTCCAGCACATCTGGTCCCCAGGATCAGGTGAAGGGTTGTGGCCCTGCACCCCTGATGATCTGAGCTGCCCACACTCGCTGTGTGGCAGGAAGTGTGTCACACCTACGCTACTCAGCCCAAGGGAACCCAAGGAAGGGACGGTGTGTGCCTTGTCCATCGCTGTGTCCTCACTGCCTAGCACTGTGTCAAGCATGCAGAAGCTGTGGACAGAAGGCAGGTGTGACTGTGAGAAGCCTCCCGCAGGCGACGGGAACTGGGGCCTCTCTGGAGCAGCAGCTCCTCGCCCATCCCGTGCTTCCTGTAACCATCCTCGGGACAGCTCTGCAACCCGGACAACACCTTCTTCCCAGTGCCCCTGTCCCGCGGGGAAGATGCCCTCAGCCAGACACTGATAGATACAGGTTGGTGATGTTGGAGCCACAAAGACACCCCAGCCCCCACATGGTCGGGCAGGACCATGGCGGGGCGTGTATTTGTGTGTTGCTCCTTTCCAGTCCCCCGCTCTGGCGCTATTAGAGAGGTGTGCGAGGGAGCAGGCGCTGCGGGGCTGAGCCTTTGCCATATCTGCTGTGATCGGCGTTTGGCTGCCCCTTACCTGGGTCGGAGCCGGGATTGGCGACGGATGACAGAGTAGCGCATGGCAATGACACAGGCCTTCTGCAGGTTGGGCGGGCCTGAAGTCAGTATAAATGCACGTGTCATCACCATGGACAGGTAGTTGCTCTGTGGTGTCCCAAATCTGATGTAGGTGCCATCTGGCAAGACCTGTGTGAAATGAGGACAGGTTCTGGTTGGGGTTGGAGCCGAAGTCCCCGTTCTGCTGAGTCCCCAGCTATGGCTGCTTATTCCCATGGACCTCCTGCTCATCAGGAGCAGATGGCGGATGTGGCCACAGCAGTCATTAACATATGAAACACTTCCCTTGTCATGTCCCCAAGTGTCCTAGTTCACTGCTGCTCTGCTTTGAGACCCTCAACTTCCCCATGATCTATGACTAAAGAGGGAAGCCCAGCACAATAGTGAATTCCAGATCTGCCAGCACTCTGGTTGGTATCTGTTCTGAGTGGTCGGGCCCAGGCCCCACTGTGGGAAAATACCATGCATGTTGCCGTCAGCCCCTTCCCTTCCAAGGAATGCCCTCCCATCCCAAGTGGCGAGCATTTCCACAGGAAAGTTTCAGGCTCAGGGAGGCAAAGTGCCTCTCCCAAGATCACACTGCTCTGGTCTGTGGGACACCAGAGCCTCTCTGGGAGTTGTGGCCCAAACTCAGGTATATGGCAGAGGACCGAGAGCTGGCAGCACCCTGAGCAAAGTATCCGCCTCCTGTCCAGTCCTTTGACCTGTGCAAAGCGGTTTAGCATGTTCTCCCTAGGAACTCGCACATGGTCCAGTCGCAGGAAGCCATTGTCTGCACTTTCCAAGCCCATCCTGGGCCCGATGTCCCCAGTAGTGATTCCTAGGAGATGGAGACAAGAATGCCTGTCAGTTGAGTGCCAGCCACATGCCAGGTACCATAGGCACTTTCTGGCTCCCAGGAGCCTCTGTCCTTGGGGTTATTGTCTGTGCATTACAGGGGAGCAAGCTGAGGTCAGAAGATGCTAAATCTTATTCAAGGTCACCTGGCCAATTAGCACCAGCCTGTCCAACTGGACCCCTTGTGGCCTAAAGAAGATGTGTCTCCACATCTCCCATGGGCCTTTGGGGTCTCAGGATCTTGTCCCAGAGCAGGTCCTTGAAGGAGAAGCATGGGTTACCTGGCAGTGGGGTGTGGTCCTCGAGGCTCCGGATGGGCACCATAAACGCATGCATGCCCTGCTTGGCTCCTGAGCAGATCAGCTGTGCCATGACGATGGCATGGGTGGCTAACCGTCCCACTGAGGGCAGTCAGAGAAGCATGTCACAGAAAGACCAGTGTTTCGCTGTCCCCAACCCAGACTCCAGGACTGGAGCTTCCTGATGGACAATTCTGAGTCCTCAAAAAGTCCCTGGTAGCAGACAGGAGGACTTGACCCCAAATGACCAGATGAAACTAACAGTGATTCGGCAAAGGAACTGTGAAACGAGCAAGGTTTTAAGGAATTTTGTACCTTACCAAAACTATTCATGAGTCACCGTCACTAACCTTAGAATAATGCATACGGACAATAAAATTCATCAGAAATTCAGGCGGTTCCCATCCCTGTGCTGATGTTTTCTAGTTCTCCCAGAGCAGGTATGTAGGTCTCATTTTTGATACGGAAACTGAGTCTCAGAAAACACAGTGACATGCTGGTCCCTTGTGCATGGGAGGTGGAGCTGGGATTTGAACCCTGGTCTGCCTGATCTTAAAGGCTGCTTTTCTCCACAGATTTGACTGTGTCTGTCTGTCTGTCTCCCCTCCTCTCCTCCCTGCTCGTCTCTCACCTCTTTGACACCCCTTCTTTCTGCTTTAATTGGGTTCCTTGCATTTGCTTTGTTTTCCATGCTGGAATTCACGAGCTGGGTCCCCAGATGGCCCAGATGTGGTCTCAGAGGGGAGTTCTCAAGCCCAAGGACAGGGGCTCCATGACTCCCTTCTCAGAGCCAGGCAATCACTGAGCCTCAGAGACGCTTGGTGTGACTGCCACCTGGTGGCCATCCGATGAGAGCTGGGGGCAGAAACCCTTCAGAGCCAGGCAGGGGCAGGGGCAGGGCTTCCTAATCACTAATGCAAGCGAAGCACTGTGCCTCGGCTGGTGGCAGGCTTGATCATTAACTGGTGGTTGGGGGGGGGATAAGAACTTGTGGTTATGGGGACGCCTGGGACCAGGCCAAGTATGTGCACCTGTGTTGTGTGTCTATGTGGGGCAGTGTGTGTCCAAAGTTGGGTCAATTCCTGTATCTATTTCAAAGTTCCTTGGGGACCACCCAGCTACTCACCAATAAAATTCTTGGTATCTCACCCATTTCAGGGAAGCGAACAGATGTGCCCAGGGTGACCAGCTGAGAACTGGAGGTCACCCTGAGGTCTGTTGATGTCAGAGCCAGGGCTGCTCAGCCCCCACTGTCTGCTCCTTGGACAGACATGGAGGGGACCTGGGTAGATACTCACAGTTTCCAGGCCACCACTTTGTGGCAGTTATTGTGGGGCTGTGTATCACAAACTCCTGGCTGGCTGCATCGTAGGTGGCTTCAGTCTCCAGGCCCTTAAGGTATGTCCCTTGGGATCAAGGAAGGCAGTCAGCATTTGGCCAAGGTGGGGTTCTCACTGAGGCAAGAGCTTTCCGGCAGGTCTGGCCTCCGAGGTGCCAGCCCAGTATGGAATGCAGGTCAGTGCTTTTTTGCTGTACACGTGTGGGTTTTTCTCCTTTCCTCTGTGGGTGTGTGGGTGGTACACACGTGCATGCAAGGAGTAATTTGCCCCACGGGTAGCTTATGCAATATAGCTGTGCAAATTAGAAAAAGGTGCCCCTTCCTCAAGAATGGAATGTTTTCCATTCTTTTCTTTCTTTTTTTTTTTTTTTGGCACCGGGGATCTGGGAATCGAGCTCAGGACCTCGCGCTTGCCAGGCAGGCGCTTATGCTGCTGAGATAAATCCCCGACCCATAATGGAATGTTTTCAAACTAAATGTACAAATCTATGAGCAAAGCATAAGACCTCAGGAGTTGTGCAGTGTACAACCCAAACAGCGTGTGAGGCAGCCCCGGCTCACCGTGTCCCATTTCTGTCTGTGCGTATGTCATGATGATCTGGTACGCTTTGCAGAGCGGGACCCATTTTGCAATCTGCTCTTCTGAGCCCAGGCTGATGATGGCTTTCGTGGCAACATCGTGCACCCCGAGAGACACATCTCCAGAAAGGGCTCTATGGAGGAGAGAAGCCGTGACCCAGCAGCCTTGGCCTGGCATTGAGCAGGAGGGAAGGGCCACTGGCACCCCAGTCTCCCCTCTGCTGTGAGGACCTCCTGGGGGGACCCGGCACTCGCGGGGAGCCCAGGCAGGGTGCTGTCTAGTGAGGAGGCCCTGGGGAGCACCTGTGAGCATAACGAATCTCGAGGCCTTCCTCCGGCCAGTTCAGGCGCTGGGCCATCTTGTGTATGAGGAATTTCTTCTGAGTGGCAGCCTCCAAAATCTCATCCTGTGTCATGAAGTGGTTGTTGATAAGGTTGAATGCTGGGTCACTACGGAAGAGGCTTTCTGTAGGGGATGGACGACAGAGGTCTTAGGGATCCCGCGAGTGCTCTCACTTTCACAGCTTCCCACCAGCCTGCCCCAGAGAAGGGAAGTCAGACACTACCGTCATTTTACAGATGAGACAACTGAGGCCTCAAGGTAGGAACTGTGACCTGTCCAAGGTGACAGAGTTATGTAGAGGTAGAATTAGGACCAGCATCCAGCTCTGCCGCGGCCTAGGACTCTTCTGTCACTGAGATGGACTCAGGGAATCGTGATATGTTAACAGCATGTTCACATCCAAAGAAATGAATCTCTAGCAGTGGAGTTTCAAGGGCAAATTATTTGAAGGTAAGAGTGCTAGTAAAGTAATCTTCCAAGAAAAGCACGTGGGAGCCAGCCACTGTTCTGCACGCCTGTATTCCTCACACTGGGTGAGGCTGAGGCAGGGGGATTCCAACTTCGAGTCCAACCTGGGGCCATTTAACGACTTAGAAAGATCCCATCACAAAATAAAAACTAACAAAAGGACTGAGGACGCAGCTCCAGGCAAAGGCCCTGAGTTCAATTCCCAGAGCTGAGAAAAGGAGAAAGCAGTGAAGGAACAAAAAGACAAAGTGTGGGTGCAAAGCAGATGCGTGCTCTCACCGACTTCCCTGCGCAGCGCAGTGTTCTGGGCACCTCCGTCCAGGAGGTTGGTGAGTCGCTCCACGTCGAAGACCTGCCCACGCCTCTCGCTTTCTATGTCTGGGTGCACTCGCCGGCTCCAGGAGTCTCCCAGGGACACTCGGTGTGCCCGGCTGTCCATCCTTCCTTGATGTCCGAGGACAGGCGCTCTGCTTGGCTGCTGTGCGCTCTGCTCTCGGAGAAACACGCTGTGCCAGCAGCGCCGCGCTGGGTGTCTGCCCCGCTCGCTCCGCCCTGTCCCTCTCCTTCTCCTTCTCCTTCTCCCTCCCCTCGTCCCCGCCCCTCGCTCCCGCCCTCCCCTCCCCCTCATCCCCTCCGCCCTCGTCCCCGCCCTCTCCCCTCCCCCTTTCCCCTCTCCCTTCTCCCGCGGGCGGGGCCTGGGGAGAGGAGCTGGCCCAGCACTGTCGCCAGCCCTTGCCCAGTAAG
>RJWT010047475.1:0-11293 GCA_004365215.1 Cuniculus paca | reverse complement strand
TGGAAATCAGTTACTTGAGTGAACTTTCTGCATGTGTCCCCAGAAAACCTCTCAGAGAAGCTTGGATGCTTTCTTTAAATGATCAAATCAAGTCAAAGCTCATTCCTGAGCACTGCAGTCAGATCTTGGGTTGCAGAGTTACATTAAGTCCTGCAGTCTCTCTTGGTGACAGTGTCACCCAGGCCTGTGTCCTCACCTCAAGCATTGTGGAGATTGCTACTGGCTCACAGTTCCATGGCGTGGATTTTGGGGTGGACCTCGAGTGAGGGAGCAAGGCCACTTTTTTAGCAGGCCCAAATGAGGCTCTGTGTGGCCACATTCAGTCCAGCCCAGCGCAGAGGGACGCATCCCTGCCCCACTCCCTGCTGTCCTTGTCTGGTGTGTCCTGGGTTTGCTCGAATCAGACACAGTGTGTTTGCATGCCCACACTGTCCCTGCAGCTGTGGCACTGCTGTGGAGGAGAACAGGAGAAATTCAGGGGCACAGTTGGACACAGCTCATCATGGTGTGGCGTATGGCCAGGTAGGATGATGGCGCTGCCAGGAGTGGCTCCTCTGATAGCGCATTCTGTGCTGAGGGGCAAGGGGCCTGAGTCAAGCCGGGGCTGTTTAGGACGTCAGAAGGCTGGGCAGACCCCAGTCAGTACATGGCAGTACTCTGGCGCTGGCTCACGCAGCCTTAGCCCCCCCGCCCCCCTTCACAATGTGAGTGACATGTATGTGCAAGAACAGGGTGTCCCCTGGGTCTGACATGAGATGTGCAGGCCCCGGACACCTGCTCCTGCATCAGCCCCAGGGGACACAAGCACAGCTGCCTCTGCAGGGTCCCAGGAGGTCAGAATTGGGACAGGTGGCATGATTACAGTTTCTCAGGAGAGCTGACACTGAACTTGGGGGTCCGAATGGTGGTAAGACCTCGAAGAAGTCAGGAAACATCTGTGCTGAGTTGGGCTCGGTCATCCTCCTATGGGCTCAGGGCGCTTCGTCTCATACTGGTCTGAAGGGTATGTCCCTGGGGTGTGGCTGCTACACACCCACCCTCTCTAGGTCCCTCCTTCCTCCCTGCATCCCACCTTTTTCTGCTGCCACCTAGGCTGACTTCTGCTGGCACGGAGTTCTTTGAGCTGCCATGTCTGATGGCCTTGCTGCCCTGGTGGGCCTCAGTGTAACACTCAGGACTCTGGCCAGCCGTCAGCCAGGTGGCGGATCAGTTGCACCTGAGGAGAGCCTGTAATCAGGCTGACTGCAAGGCAGCTGCTTAGCAGCCAGTTGTTGAGGGCATGTGTGCTGAGATGCAGCTGCAGAAGACTGTCGTGGCTTTGGTTTAGCTTCCTGTGCTAAGCGCACCGCACCCGGTTGCCAGCGAGAGCTCAGCTGCGCTTACAGCAGCAGGCAGGGAGACCACATAGAGCACCGCTGGGTTCAGTCACCTCTGCGAAGGGGCAGTGTGGTTGGTTTCTCCATGAATTCTTTTTCTTGTGACCATTCACCAGGTGCATTGCTAGTGTCCTATTGTTGAAGGTCGTAGGCCAGTCATAGCTCTGGGATAGAACACTCTGCGCTGAGGGCAGGCAGCCATGACTTGGTCCCAGCTTCCACAGAGGCCATGTCTGTGGATTCTCCCAGGATGCTGCTCCTGTTGTCCAGGAAGGATCCCGCTGCTGGGCAAGTCTTGCCTCGCCCCGTGACCAGGCAGCAGGAGGGCATGGGCAGTCGGAAGGGACAGGGGATGCTGGATGGACAGTGGGGCAGACACGCACACCGCACTGGGTCTCCCTCTCCCTCTGGGTGTTGCAGTGGACCTGTCGCCATGGAATCTTGCACAGAACCCCACTCGTGGTGCGCTCCTGTGTTGTTTGCATTCTTTGGGCGACTCAGTGGGCTCAGGCCCAGGTGGAGCCGAGACCCTCTGCAGCCCTGGTCCCTCTCCCAAGTGGAGGGTGGTGTGCACAGTGGACACGGCTGAGGACACGAGGAGAGGGTGCCCGGGGTGGAGGACGGATGTATGGCCCGCATCCAACTGCAGCCCTGGGTTGAAACGTGCTGTGCGTGCACGGTCAGGGCAAGGCCTCCCTGGGACAGGGGAGGTGACACCTGTCATCAGGGCCATCCAGGGATGTTTCTGTGTCCATCTGTGTGTCTCATGCTCACTTTTGACTGTGGAGCAAGGAGGGGCTTTGGTGACCTGGGGTCTCCCGTCCAGCTGTGCAGGAGCAGTGTGTGCCGCCAGGCCTTCGTGCTGCACCTGCAGGCAGAGTGGTGTGAGACTTACTGCCCTGAGGGAGCAGGGGGATGCAGGGTCAGCCTGGGTGGTCTGGGGAGGCTTGGGCCTGGACAGAGCTGGAGGGGAGCCCACCACAGTGCCTGCAGCAGGCCACAGTGTACCCCAGCGGAGGGTCTAGACCCGCTGACCAGTGGCACCAGCAGAGCTGACCGTAAGCTGAGCAGACCTCATGCCCTAGGGCCTGTCCTCTAGATGCTGAAGCTTGGCCTCCTGGATAGAAACAAGACCCCTACCAAAACTCAGAGGTTTGACCCCAGCCAGGGACACAGTGGCCCGGTCACCCTCTCCACATCCAGGACCCTGATCTGGGCCAGGCTCTGGGGCTCTTCGCAGGATCATCCTTCCCTCACAACTTAGTGGAACAGCAAACTTTCAGTCCTCGTGAAGAGAATGGGCTCGCTTGTCTGGTCAAGACCAGGCCCCAGAAGACTTCAAGATGAACCTGTGAGGGGATAAGAAGGCTGCTTGATCAGGGAGCGGCTGTGTGTGGGGGTCGCGGTGGTGCCACATGTCCCCTCCTCACCTGGCCGAGCCAGGGTGTGTGCTGCAGAGTGTGACAGCTGCTCAGTGGCCATCTCTCTGTCTGGGCAGTGTGCACCCCAAGAATGGGCACGTCTGTCCTGGTGGGCAGGGTGTGCGAGGTGTGTCTCTGTGCTCATGCGCTTGTTAAGCACACTCATCCCCACAAGCAGGCGTGTGTGCTTTGACCAACACTCGGACAGCGAGGCCTGCCCCAGAGCCAGCACACGGGGCGTGGTGAGCACCGTCTGGGAGACAATACTTCTGCACGGCCCCACAGTCCACTGTCCCCACCAGCCTCCACAGAGCAGGCAAGGCATGGGGCTGGGGCTGGGGCTAGGCTGTGTGGGCCGAGCAGGGCTTCCCCACCCGAAAGCGGTGTGAGGGGTCTGGGTGCTGGGGAGCCTTGGGAAGCCAGGAGGAGAGGAGCCCAGGAGCCCCCATAAGTGTCAGGCAGCGCGGCCTATGGGGGCCTTGGGCATGCACCTGACTTCCTTGGGCCTTGGTTTCCCGCTTGTGAAGTCAGGGCATTAGTACATCATATCCTGGGTAGAACCACTGACAGTCTGTACCACATCCTAGGAACCTTAAAGATTCCATGTTGAGCTGGGCCTGGTGGTGTATGCCTGTAGTCCCAGCACTGGGGAAGCTGAGGCAGGAGGATTGTTGTGAGTTCAAGACCAGCCTGGGGTACAAAGTGAGCTCAAGGCCAGCCTGAACAGCATAGCAAGACCCTGTTTCAGAAAGACCAAAAAATAAATAAATAAAGATTCCATGTTGGTGAGATTGATTGAAACCTGGGGTGGGTTCATACAGGGCCTGTTTTCTCCTATAAATGTCATGAGCTAGAATGTGAAAACTTAAGTGTAATAAAGGGCAAAATACCCAATTAACACCAGATAGTAGAACCTAGTGTTACTGTAGAAGTCCTTCAACCCGGCAGACGTGTGGTTGGGACAGGCCTGGGGGTGCTGCCGTGGGCTTGCACCTCCCATGTGGTGCCGCAGTGTCTGGCCACGTGCGCACACCAGCTGCACAGCTTGCCTTGTGGTCTCTGTCCGGAAGGGAGCCCAGAGCGCCCTGCTGCCGGGCCACTGGGTTGAAAGCGCAGTATTTTAATGACTTGGTGACTATTTCTCCCTTCTCCACTTGCACTATCGCCTTTTTGAAGCAGTTTTTTTAATCCAAATCTTGCATTCAGCTTCATATCCATAGAAACGAGTTCTTTTCTCACTGAAGTTGCACGTTTGCATACACTTTAATTAAATACATAGGCCTAGTAAGCTTTGCTGGAAAAAATATCAGAAGAGAAAACCTGTACTGCTAAGAGCAGAAGTCTGGCTTCTGAAGCAGAGCTGCTGTCCTTGCAAGGTGGAGCCTGTAACCCATGGTGGGGAGCACTGCCTCCTGGAGGGGAGGGACAAGCAGGAACCAGCAGCACCGCAGCAGGACAGGCTCTCAGGAAAGCAGGTCCCCTGGGCAGCAGTGGCGAATCTGTCAAGAGATTTCAGCCAACTGCGGCACAGGTGCCATAGGTTCACCACCCCTGCCCCGGGCCTTCCTGTGTGTTGACAGCACGGTCACTTCTAGGTGGAAGCACCAGGTGTGGGAGTCCTTTGCAAGGGAAGGAAACTTAAGGAGAAAGATTTGTTTTTATGTTGGTTTTTGTTTTTATTTTGAGACGGGGGCTTGCTGTATAATCAGGGCTGTGACCTTCCTGCCTCAGTCTCCCAAGCATGTCAGGAGTACAGGTTTTCACTACCACAATTGACAAGAATCTTCTGTCTTTTGTTGTTTTTTTTTTCGTTTGTTTTCATTTTGAGACGGTTTCACTATGCAGTTCAGGCTGGCTTTGAACTCACTTTATAGCCAGGCTGGCTTCCTGCAGTGATCCACCTGCCTCAGCCTCCTGAGTGCTAGGATTACAGGATGCGCCACCATGCCTGGCTAATCCTCTGTTTTAAGCCACCCAAGTCAGCACTGTATCTGTATTGTATCAAATAATGGGAAGGTGAAATCGTTGAGAGTGCAGGGGAGATGATCCTTGCTGTACTGCCAGCTTTGACAGTCTGATGGGAAGTGGACTGCAGCGTGGATAGTTGAGAGTGAGCGCAGCAGTGGCCCGTGGAGAGGTGGGAGTGCGAGCACACTTGCATAGAGTGTGAGGGTAGAGGCAGGCACTAGGCCAGGGCATGTGATTTCATGGGTGCAGGTTTGGGTGTCAGCAGTGGAGATTGAAGGTGCAGGCAGCAGTGACGCCTCTGCAGCTGTCACCGAAGCAGCACCTGAGTTCCCAGTGAGTTGCAGGTGTGTGCAGGTGGCAGTGTGTGGGCGGGTACAGCTGTGGGGACAGCCCCGTCTGCAAGGCTTTCCGCAGTGGCAGAGGACTGAGGTGGCCTCCATGCTCTGTGTGGTGCCCTGGGAGAGAGCCAGCCTGTGCCAGCCCTGGAGGCAGGGGAGCATGTGAAAGGGCCTGTGGGTGGCCAGCACCCTCACAGCTACAGCACGAGGCTGGCCATGCATGCTGCCTGGATTTCCCACCATGTGGCTTACCAGCTTCTCAAAAGATGTGCAGATCTGTGTGGTGCTTACTTGGAGACTAAACGAGCATCCCGAATTCATTCTTCACAGCTCTGGGGTTTTAACATGCACCCCCAGGAGTGCTCAGCAACTGGGTGCTTGTTCAGCTGCAGTGGCCTCCTGAGCCCGGCCAGTGCTGGGTGGGTGGGTGGTGCCACAGTCCTGCCCTCCTTCGAGTCCTTGGTGTTTAGCCAGCCCCTGGGCGTACACAGGCATTTCTGGTGTGTACTCTCTACTGATAGAGGTTTCTCTAGATTTTGGCAACCTGGGAAGAGATCTACTTTTTATTTTAAAAGCATTTTTGTAGAAGCTGTTTAAATATAGATATGTAAAAGTGTTTGTGAGTCTGATAGTGAAGTACTTTTTTTTTTTTTCTTTGCGGCACCAGGGATTGAACTCAGGACCTCGTGCTTGCCAGGCAGGTGCTTAGGCCACTGAACTAAATCCCCAGCCCTTGTCTTTTTGAGACATGGTCTCACTATGCTGTTCAGGCTGGCCTTGAGCTCACTTTGTAGCCCAGGCTGGTCTTGAACTTGCAACAATCCGCCTATCGCAGCCTCTTAAGTGCTGGGATTACAGGTGTGTGCCACCAAGCCCGGCTTGTGAACTACTTTTATGCTACTTCATATTTGGTTATTACTTAGTTGTCTTTTGCTATAACAAGTGAAAATAATTATACAGGAGGCAGTAATACTGAAATACTCTTCATGGTACAGCCAGCCGTGTTTTTTGTGATGTTGTAATGCTTATTTAAAAACCTCTATCAATTTTTAAAAATCATTTTCTTGTAAGCTGGGAGAAGTGGAAGAAAGTGCATGGGCCACCTTTAGCATTGGGGACCGTGGGCACGAGGAGCCTCTTGCCTCTGTCTGCACATGAAGAGTGTCTTGACAAGTGTGTCACTCGAGTGTTTGTGTTAGAGAGGAAGCTAGCTCTGTTCTACCTGGGCTCAGCAGAGGAACCTCTAGTCCAGAACCACAGTGAAGTACATACTGAAAAGAATTAAATTCCCCCAGTGCTCAGGAGCCTGAGGCAGGAGAATCGAGACTTCAGGGCAGCCTAGGCTATATAGGGAGACATTGTCTCCAAAAAAACAAACTTAGTTCTGAAAGATCCCTTTAGAGTCAAAAAGATTCAGAGGTCATGATTGTAGATTTGATTTCCATGTTACGCATCTTTACCTTTGACACTGTTTACTGTGAAACTAGAGGAGGTTGGTCCCTGTGTTAGTTACTTTTCTCTCATTGCTGAGACGAAAATACCCAACACCCAAAATTAAGGAAGGAACGGTTTATTTAGCTCACAGTTTGTGGAGGTTTCAGTCAATAATCAGCTGGCTCCAAGGCAGGGGGCGTGGCACAGGGGCAACACTTCAAGGCACAGGAGACAGCAAAGAAACAAGACCAAAGGGGTGGGGGAAGAGCAAGCCTCTTCTCCTTCCTTATATTGTAAGCAGGATGTCACTCCCCAGGGTGGGTGTGGTACTCACACCATCTCCAAGCCCTTTTCTTGCCCAGGATGAGGATGTTTAGGAAGTGAGGACCCTGGCCCCCTGCTGAGTCACTTCATTTTAACTTCTAAACTTTTCAAGCTGACACAGTGTCCCTGCTGGGCATCCAGACACATTTCTTTAAACTGTCTCCAGATACACAGACATACTGATTATTACCATTTCACAGCTTGAACAGGTTTCACAAGCCTTAAGAACCAGCATTAAGTCTGTCAACATTATATTACATTAGAACTGTAACATTTCTCCCCTGCCCCCCCAGAAGACTCATGCACATTCCTTTATGTAAAAGGCGTTTTAATCCATCTGCAAAAGGCCTAACAGTTTTAGCATTGCTGAAAGTCCAAGTCCCAAGTGTCCTCTGAGATGTAAGGCAAACTCTTAGCTGCAAGCCTCTGTACAAATGAAAAGGTAAAAACTTGCAGCATTCAGTGGCACAAGATAAACATTTATTCTCATTCCAGAAGTTGCAAACAGGAATACAAAGGATTGGGACCAAAGCAAGTCCAAAATTCAGGAGGGCAAACAGTCCTAAAGTTCCATGTGCAGCTTTTGAAGCAATCTGTGGCAAATCGTGTGCTCCAAAGGGGTTGAGTGGTTCCTTCTGGTGGTTACAGCTCTCACAGTGTCTCTCTTGGGCTGGCTTTGACCCCCTCCCTGTAGGTTTCTTTAGAGGTTCCAAACTTCTGGGGTCTGCACTGCACCTTTAGCTTCATCCTCACAGTTTCTTCACACACTGCCCTCTCCAGGGCACACTACCTGGTCTCCCAGGCCTTCTGAAATTGGAGCGGAAGCCTTCTTAACCCTGAAACCCTCGAATTCTGCATGTATCTAAAATCAGCCACCATGTGGATGATGCTAAGGTCTGCTTCCTGCTGGCACAGTAGCCAGGCTTTCCTCTGTTGGCTGTAAGGGTAGAGTGCCTGGATCACAGGGCACTCTAAATCCAGTTCTGAGTAACAAATTTTCTGTGCCACTGTCATTCCTGGAACATGATACTCTGCAGCTTTTTCCTCAAAGCAAAGTTTTGCAGTTTTGAGGCTGCAGGTGGTAGAGACTTGTGGCTTCTTGTGATGCTCTAAGGCCATCTTTTCTATTCTCCTGTTCCTTCTCAACAGTCAAGATCTCCTCGGCTCTATCTTTGTACTCCACAGCTTTACTGGAGCTTCCTTTATGACCAGACTCACATTTCACATCACCCTGCTGGGCTCTTTGCTCTTGATTCTCGACATAAATCTGGCTAAAAGCCCTCAACAATAGCCATGCCACAGCCTCCACATTCAGCTGCCTTGAAATTTCTTTTGCCAGATTCATTAGTATACCGTCCTTAATCTTAACCTCAGGCAAACTCTGGACAGGAGGACCAAAATGCGGACAAACTTTCTGCCAAGTCATAACAGATCATCTGGAGTCCAGCATCCAGTTCTTCCCAGCAGAAACCTCCCCAGCCTGGTCTTTACTGGCAGGATTTCTATCGGCCTTCTGGTCGTCTGAGCTCTGACCAGTGGCTCCCATGCAGAACTGGTTAAGGTGCTTCAGCTCTGCTCTTTCAAGCTACATCTCTGGACCTTTCCAAACTCTTCCTGCAAGGCATTTCCAAAGGCTCTTGAGCCACATGGTTAGGTGTAGTCACAGCAATGACCCTACTTCTCTGGTACCAAATTCTGTCTTAGTTACTTTTCTCTTGTTGCTGAGACAAAAACTCAACATCCCAAATTAAGAAAGGTTTGTTTAGCTCACAGTTTGTAGCAGTTTTGGTCCATAATCAGCTGGCTCCAAGGCAGGGTAACATGGCACAGGTTCAAGGTGCAAAAGACAGCAGACAGCAGAAGCAGTGAGAGCAAAAGGCGGAGTTGGCAAAAGGCGAAGCCTCTTTTCCTTTATATTGTGAGCAGGCTACCCTGCCACACACACCCAGGGCAGGTGTAGCACTCACACATCTCTGTGCCTTCCTCTTGCCCAGAATGAGGATGTTTACAAAGGGAGGACCCTGGCCCCCTGCTGAGTGGCTTCATTAAACTACAGGAGTTGACACAATGTATCAACCATTACAGTGCTCATAAAATGCTTCCCCAGTGCCTCCAGGCTCACATGAGTTCCTGGCTGGGGTATGTCCTGCTATGGCTCCTGCTGCCTGCCTGCTTCCGAGACTTGAGTTCATCCTTCCTTCAGCACCCACGTGGGCTGCTGGCATGCAGAGGGCTCTGGTTCAGGGGCTGGTGAACGATACTAGTCTCCAGTCCCCACGCACAAGGAACAGCCCATCAAGGAGTGGGCACCTGACCCAAGCCCCAGCCTTGCTGCTTGGGGTGGGCTCCATGGGTGGCAGCCACCTGTGGGCCTGCTGGCATGCTCTTGCCTTCTTCGTGTTGGAAGTGCTCCCTCGGGGGTCCTTCTAGAGAGCCTAGCCCCTGCGTCCCACCCGGGCAGTGGCTGGGACCTCTGACTGTCTGCCTTCAGTGCTTCCAGTCCTGCTCTGTGCTCAGCCCAGGGAAAGACCCCTCGAGTCTCAGTGATTGGCAGCGCTTGTTGGGCCCCCCCTTGGGGTTTCCTGTTCCACTTGCTTCTGTCTCTGGCACCAGTGTGATCGGTTGTGTGTCCCATGCAGGCGACCTCTCTTGTGCGGTCTGAACTTCCTGGGTCATGTGACGGTGTCCTTGGGTCCTCCACTGTTTCAGCCCCGTGGCTTTCTGCAAGTCCTGTGTGAGTTGGGCTGGTGAGTCAGGCACCTCTGCGTGAAGGCAGCCTCAGGCCATTGGAAATTGTAAAGCTTGTGTGTGGATGCTGGGGTGCGAATTTTATGTCATTTCAGCACCATGAAAGAAGTGTTTTGGTCTGTTCCCTAGCTATTTGAAAGTGTAAGTCATTCCAGCCTCATGGGCTGCAGACAGACAGGTGACAGGCCCACTGCTGCGCCTGCGCAGTGCTGCCCCTCCCTTCTTGTGGTTGCTTGGCTTTCCTGCATGCTTTGTGGGCTCCTGTCCTCCCGGTTCAGCTGCGGCCCAGAGAGCTTGGGGGTCTGTGGTCCTGTTCCTCCCAGGCTGCCATGGCAGCCCCATGGCCACTCTCTTGGACCTGCTCGCCCCTCTGGAAGACCCCTGCTGCTGCTTGTGTGAGGTCCTGAAAATGTCCCCGTCAAACCCACAGGGAGGCGTCCTGCCACCTGTCAGGCCGATCCACAGCCCTTCTGCTGCTGCGCTCTATGTGGAACTCGGAGACACTCCCTTTGAGTAACAAGTCTAAGGGACTTAGCACTGCACCAGAGCCTCAGGACGCTGTACTTGAGGGTCAGTGATAAAGATGTGAAGTTAACACAGAGGCCAGCTTTTCTAGATGAAACCTTACTCACCAAGAAGAGGGACCGAGCTGCAGCCGGGAGGCCACAGTGGCACCCCCTACCCTACCAGGTGATCCTCCCTGTTGCAACCTGGTGATGTCAAAACAAGTCCCTTTTCGCTCGAAGGCCTTTTCAGGATGAGTGAGTTGTCTGAAGGCACAACAAAGCAGATAAAGTCATGTGGCCACACGTTAGCGCTTGTTTTCTCAGATGCGTTGTGACATGTGAGAGCCATTAGCAGACCACTGGGTGAGCTCTTTGTTGTAATGGGGTAATCGCGATGCTCTGGCTCAATTGCAAAATACACGGCATGGTGTAGGATGAACCATGTGGTACGTGCCTTGATGATCTAGGGGGTGGGAAGGAGAATGACATTTTCCTACATAAACACTGGACATACTGGGTATGATGAGGCTCAGCGGCACTCCCACCCGATCGGGAGGCTGAAGCAGGAGGATCACAAGTGCAAGGCCAACTTGGAGTCACCTTGGCACTGTTCACTGACTGGGCGAGAACCTGTCTCAAAAGGAAAGAAATTGAAAGAGTTGGAAGGCTTCAGAAGACAGGCAAGAGGATTGCCTCAAGTTCAAGGCCATCCTGGGCTACACAGTGAGTTCGAGGCCAGCCTGGGTTACATGGTGAGAACCTGTCTCGAAAGGAAGGAGAGAAGAAAGGATGGAAGGAAGGGGAGAGAGAGAGCAAACACCACGTGGGAGGAGAAAGGTATTCTGGCTTTGAGGGCAGCAGAAAGACCTGGGTGTGCAGCCTCGGCCCAGGGCTTGAGAGGTGCACCCTCACACGGAGTTCCTGGCCGCTGCACCTCGAGACCTGGCTGAGCGTGGTACCTCCGCTCGTGAGCAGAGCTCCCTCTCATCAGCACTTCTGTTACCAAAACGCCGGTGCCAAGGCTCACAGTAGTTGCAATGTTAGCAAAAGATGGACTTTGTTTCTCTCTGTGATGGGTGTTTGTGAGATGCCCTCACTTTTGCCTTTTGGTACAGGAAGAGAGATATCTGCTGTCTGCATTTTCATGGGAGGTTACTGATGGAGGATTTACCGCATCT
>RJWT010047474.1:0-11293 GCA_004365215.1 Cuniculus paca | reverse complement strand
CCGTTCTGTTCTTTTTATCTGTTGCTTCTCTCTTCCCCTCCAGTCTTCTGCACCACTTTCCCAAAGTTAGTGTGACCCCCCCTTTGTCCTCCAACCTTACTTCTAATCTTTTCCCCTTCTTCTATTCCTCTATTTTCTGTCTAACCCCATTTAAATTTTAAGCCCTGAGAGTAAAATTGACATATTAAGGACTTATATACTGCATATGATTTTCTGGTTTGTTTTAGATTTTGTTACATAACCACAAATCTAGTT
Source organism: Cuniculus paca (assembly GCA_004365215.1). Lineage (NCBI taxonomy): Eukaryota > Metazoa > Chordata > Mammalia > Rodentia > Cuniculidae > Cuniculus > Cuniculus paca. The sequence continues at coordinate 11,038 of RJWT010047474.1, read as the reverse complement.
CATGCAGTTATAGGTGGCAAATTAATGGTTAGATCAGTTTGTCATTTTCTAGACAGTGTTCGATGCCATTGTTATTGCTGATGGTACCACTTTAGTCAAAAGTGACATAATTGTTCCAGCCAGTTGTTCTTCCTGGTATTCCAAAACTAAGAGTGACTAAGGGTCATAGAAAATACTGTGGCACAGTGCCAAAGAGCAAGGGGCTGGGCCAAGCAGGCAGCAACTTCATTCCCAATAAAGTGAAGAGGAAGGATCTTCCAACAGACTCAAAACTCAAAAACCACCTACACCTGGGAGACACATCAGATAAATAGTCACTTCCTAAGGGCTCTAAATACTAGCAGTAAAGCAACTCACCATAGGCAATTTACAAGCATCAACTCAGGAATTAAACTAAAAAAATAAAAAGAAAAGAAAATGAGAAGGCACTTAAACAAAATGCAATCCCAGACATCCAATTCATCAAAGGCAAACCCAGGGGGTGATGAGGAGGGACAATCTGAAATCCACCCACCTGACCTCTCTGAAGTGGTAACAACAAAGCAATTGAATGAGGTTCTAGAAAACATAAAATCAGAAATAATTTCTCAGATAACAGCAGAGATGGTGTCCACAATGAAATCCATGTGTAGTGACTGTAGAGCACATACAGACTTTTAAAAAAAGAGGAGCTCAAGAAAATGATGGAATCCATGAGTGCTCAGCATAGGAAAGAAATGGAATTCATAAGGCAAATTCGAGCAGATATCCAGAAGAATAAAAATTCCATTGAAAGTATCTGCAGCAGAATCATAACAAAGAACACCTGAGGAAATTTATGGCCACAAAGCCAGCACTCCAAAATGTTTTGAAGGTCATTCTATAAAGAGATAACAAGGACCACAACTCCATGAACCCCAAAGAAGGAATCCATCAGGCAAGGCAAATAAGAAGATGGGGGCAGCCAACAACAGGAAAAAAACTGTCAAGGATAAGTCAATACATATCAGTTATAACCATTGATGTTAATGGTCTCAATTCACCAATCAAAAGACACAGACTGACACAATGGTTCAAGAAGCAACATCCAACAATATGCTGGATACAAGAAACACATTTAATTCAAAAAGAAATTCATAGACTGAAAGTCAAAGGATGAAAAACAATACTCCATGTGACAGGAACCCAGAAAAAAGCAGGGGTAGCTATTCTGTTGGCAGACTAAGTGAATTTCTAGCCAAGACTGATTAACAGAGACAAAGAACATCACTACTTACTTGTAAGGGGAACAATCCAAGAGGAAGAGATAACAATCATAAATGTATATGCAACAAGTACCATCATACCCAGCTATATAAAACAAATATTAACTGACATGAAAAACCAAATAAGCCCTAATACAATTGTATCAGGGGATCTCAATACCCCATTGTCACAAAAAGACAGATCAAATAGACAAAAAATCAACATTGAAATATTAGAACTAAACCAAACTTTTGAGCAAATGGACTTGTAGATATGTAGAGAATGTTTACCCCACAACATCAGAATACACAGTCTTCTCAGCTGCACATGGGATGTTCTCCAAAATAGACCATATACTGGCTCATAGAACATGCTTAAATAAATGCAAAGAGATAGAAATTATCCCATGCACACTATCAGACCACAGTGCATTGAAATTGGAAATCCATGGCAAAAGAAACCATAAGAATGTCATAAACACAGGGAAATTAAGCAACACACTCCTGAACAGTCAAGGAGTCACAGATGAAATTAAACAAGAACTTAGATAGTATCTACAGGTAAGTGATAACAACAATATAACATATAAGAACCTATGGGCCATAATGAAAGCAGTCCTAAGAGGGACATTTATAGCAATAAATACTCATATCAGAAAAACAGATAAAGTGCAAAAAAACAAGCAAACAAAAAAAAAAACTTAATGCTGAACTTCAAACTTCCAGAAAAAGAAGAGTAGGCCATGGTCAAAGTGCATATGAGGGAGGAAATTATAAAGATTAGAGCAGAAATTAATCCATTGGAGGCTAAGAAAACAATACCAAGAATCAGTGAATTGAAGAGTTGATACTTTGTTTTTTTTTTGTTTTGTTTTGTTGTTTGTTTTAGGTTTTTGTATCACAAATAACAACTGGGAATTCATCTTATTAAAAAGCTTTTGCACAGCAAGAGAAACCACCAACAGAGTGAAGTGACACCCAAAAGGTGGGAAAAAATGTTTTTCAGCTGTTCCTCAGATAAAGGATTACTATCAAGAACATATAAAGAACTCAAAAAAAGATCAGACCTCCGAAATTTAAAGACAATGCAGAAATGAGCATCTGAGATGAATACATACTTTTCAGATGAAGAAATACAAACAGCAAATAAATACATGAAACAATGTTCAACATCACTGGTCATTCAAGAAATGCAAATTAAAACAACACTGAGATTCCATCTTATCTCAGAAAGAATGGCTATTATCAAGAAATCAACCAATAACAAACGGTGGAGGGGCTGTGGGGAAAAAGGAACTCTTTCTCACTGTTGTTATAGTGTAGACCAGTGCCACCACTGTGGAAATCAGTGTGGAGATTCCTCATAAAAACTAGGGCTAGAAGGCAGGTGCAGTGGTTCACACCTATAATCCCAGAACTTGGAAGGCTGAGACAGTAGGATCCTTGCGAGTTTGAAACCAGCCTGGGCTACAAAGTGAGCTCAAGGCCAGCATGAACAGCATAGTAAGACCGTGTCTCAAAAAGACAAGGGCTGGGGATCTAGCTCAGTGGCCTAAACGCCTGCCTGGCAAGCATAAGGTCGTGAGTTCAATCCCTGGTGCTACAAAAAAAAAAAAAAAAAAAAAAAACCACTAGAACTAGAGGTCCCATTTTACCCAGCTATTCCCTTTCTGGTTATCATCCCAGAAGAATTAAAAACATTATATCACAGTGATATATGTGCACCCATGTTTATAGCAGCACAATTTGTATTAGCTAGGTCCTGGAAACAACCCAAATGCCCATCAACAGAGGAATGGATAAAAAAAGATGTGGTCTTTTTATGCAATGGAGTACTACTCATCCATAAAGCACAAACTTGAGACTTTTATAGGTAAATGATGCAACTAGAGACCATACTCATAACTGAAGTAAATCAGACTCACATGTGTAAACACTGTATTATCTCCTTAGTGTGAGAAGCTGAAAGAGTAAATAAGATCCAAAATGGGAAGAAAATGTTTAAAAGGAAAGAGAAACTTGGATGGGGGAAAGAAAGAAGAAAAAATTTTAAAAAATAATATATGTATATATGAAATATGTACAAACATATTTTATATATATACAAGATAGTTAAGATAGTTATAAGAGAATTAATTTCTCTTAGTTCATTGAAAAGAAAGGTTTGTGCTAATATTGTTTGGTCAATTAAATACCTATATCTTGTGCTCTGAGTAACTATTTTAAAGGTAACAATACACAATGTATTAATCATTGTTACTCTATTACCTTGTTTTGAAATTTTGTGTTTTTTTAATGATTAATGGTCGAAGACACGGAAATGTTTATTTTACTGATTTGAACAGTACGTACTGTATACATGTACTGAATTACCATAACATACTCCATAAAGATGTACAAGTATGCATCTCAAAAAAACTGTTTTATAAACAAAAAAGATTTTTAAAATATTTGAATAACCTACCCCAATAGAAAAAAAAATAAAAGATAAATGATAAGCTAAGAAATCATTAGCCAGGTTTCTGAGATCCACAAAGACACACCCCCAGGAGCCTCAACTCCGGCCAAAATGATGCATGATTGTTCACATATCAAAACATCTAGAGGCTTGCTTCATTGTTTTCTTTTTTGTTGTTGCTCTTGATTTTTTTTGAGACACCATGCAGTTCAGGCTGGCTTTGAACTTACTATGTAGCCCAGGCTGGCCTGGAACTCACAGAAATCCATCTGCCTCAGCCTCCTGAGTGCTGGGATTACAGGCGTGCACCACCATGCCCATCTCTTCATTGTTTTCAGTGGGTATAATTCTGCTCTGAACGTTTCCCCACCTCTGCAGCAAAACTTCCCTTCTCTGTTTGACTCTGTCTTCACCCAAATCAGACTTCCAAATCCCACAGCAGATACAGGTCAATTCAATGAAGAAATCAGTCTGAGCTGAAATTAACTATCCCGCTATACAGTGAACACAATCCAGAAGAATACACAGCCTTAACCTGTGAGGATGCTGGGGTTCCGGAGAGAAAGGTAGTCATGGAAGGTGACAGCACAGACAATAAAATGATTTATATTTTTTAAGGGTCTGCTGAGCTGGAGTGTGGAGATTACATTAGAGTTTTGTGAGGGACACAGAAGACTCGTGGAGAGTTAGACAAGGGGAAGGACAGCACTTGTGGGATAGGAGAAAGGATGGATATGGATGCAGAAAAGTTTGTAAGTTTCAAGGGAGTGCTGTCTGAGACTTCTACGTAAGAGCTTGAAGCAAGAGCTAGGCCCTCTGCTGAGAGCTGGGGCAGTGGAAGGATGTGCTGAGTCTGAGGCATTGTGCAATGTTGTCCAAGGATGCTGGGCGTGGTGGTGTTTGCCTATAATCCCAGCACTGTAAAGGCTGGAGCAAGAGAAGTGCTGCAAGTTAGAGCACATCCTGGACTACATAGTGAGTTCAAGGACAGACTCAACTACATAGCCAGACCCTGTCTCAAGAGGGGCGGGGCAGTCCATTCACAAAGATGGAAGAGAATGAGAGGGACAGGGATGTGCATGAGGGGAGAAATGGAGGGCTTGAGAGAGGGTCCGCAAGCAGTCCAATTGGTCTGTTTGAAGGCTTGAAGGTTCGATTCATGCGTGATCACGGAACAAAAGAACAACAAATGGTTACTAAACACATACTACCCATTGTATACTTCAACACGCATTATCCTCACAGCAACTTTTCCAGAGAAGAGCTAACACCACCTTACAACTGAAACATTGGTGGCTTAGAGGTTAAGGAACCACAGCCTCAGAGCCAGAAAATAAGTTGTTTTATCACAATGTATCTGGCTCCAAAGCCCTAATTGCTGCAGTTATTCACTGTCCTTAAAGAAACAGTGCGTCCAGGGGGACTTTTAAATAATTTTTTTTTCCTCTAGGGAGAGATATAGATCAAGGTACTTACAAACAAGCAGTTCACCAAAATGAAGCAGCTGGGGAACCCCTGAAGTACAGGTTCTCCGGGACAGAATAAACTAACAAGCCAACCTAAGTGTTTACATTTAACTCTACCAAGGAAAAGGAAAGTTAACTTTTCAATTTTTTTCATTGATCGTTGGGTCTTAATGATAATTCTTATTTTTTTGTTTGCAGTTACAAACAGAAAATGTATTATTTACATTTTCTGAATGCTTAATGCGTTCGTTAATTAAGTGAACCCTTGTGCCACTTGACCCTTCATGGTCTGAGACGGAAAAGAGGCGCTGGAGGCATCCCGGTGATTTTTGCCTCTTCTCTTTCCAAAGTTTGTTTGAAGGCGCAAAATACTGAATGTACACGAATGCCCTTGGAAGATGTCTGCCATTGGGCTCGGGCACAGTTCCACATAGGTAGCACCCGCACAACTAAAGTAAGGGAACTTTCCCCGACACCTGTAGGTGCGGCACTGGGAAGGAAACCTCAGACGCAGACCAAGCTACGCAAACCCGGAAGTAGCCCGGAGTCAACGTGACGGCGTTCGCGCGTCGCCTTCCCTAAACCTAGACCGGAGGTCCACTATGGTGGCCGGTAGGGGTGAAAAAGCATAAAGACCGTGTCTCGCTTACAGCTGGCGAAGTAACAAGTGATCTAATGAAGAGACCAGAAAAATTCCGAGGGACTGCGGAGGCGGACCATGACACGACTGCGGGAGAGAGCGCCCCTAGCTGGCCAGCGTCCGCGGAGAGTGAACGTTGCCACTCATTCATTCGTTCTTTCAATAAAGGGCACCGACAAACGTCAGCCTATTCCTGGAAGTGTGCCTTTGAGAAGCGCCGAAAGAAAATTGTCGCTCTGGAAGGATATTGGACTGAATGAGACTGCCCGCCAAAGAGAGTTATTAAGCGTTTGCTGAGTACAAGCCTCTCTGTGCTGGCTGCCCTGGAAAGATGCTAGCCAGGCATGTTTTATTCAACATGGTGGTGGCATGTAAGGGCCACTTATCAGATACAAAGTTTTGTATAGTCATCCCTTGCTGTCGGAAGGAAATTGGTTCCAGGGCCTTTTCAGACAATGAAATGCACGGATGTTCAAGTCCCTTACATAAGATGGTGTGGCACTTGCATATAACCAATGCATCCTTTCCCATATACTTCAGGTCATCTCTAAATTACTTTTATTACCTAATGCAGTGGAAATACCATGTAAATAGTTGTACTATGGTACTGTTTAGGGAATAATTAAGGGGGAAAAGAGGGTAGGCATCCAGTACGAACACATTTTTAAAAAGGAGTATTTTCGAAGCTGGGCATGGTGGCACACGCCTGTAATCCCAGCACTCGGGAAGCTGAGGCAGGAGGATCGTTGCAACCTCGAGACCAGCCTGGGCTACAAAGTGAGCTCAAGGCCAGCCTGAACGGCATAGTGAGACCCTGTCTCAAAACGACGAGAAAAGAAAAGAAAAAAAGAATATTTTCATCCGTAGTTGGTTAAATTGGCAGATGCAGAGCCCATGGATAAGAAAGCCGACTGTTACTGGCAACTCAGATTCATACCGTCAGATTTGTTTGCTTACTGCTGTCCAAATTAAAGGCAGCCATTTATCTTGACAAAAAGAAAAAGATTTATTCAAAGCTAGTGCTGAGGAGATGGTGGAACCTAGTTGCCTTAAATCACCACCTCTCCGGTATACAGGTGTACAGGGGTCTTTTATACTAAGGAAAAGAGAGGTGGGGGAATACAGGGAGATAATGCAGATCTCTACACTTGCTCTATCACTTCTAGTCATCACATTCAGCTCACAGTCCCCTTTCTTGTGGGGTTGACAACTGCACATTCTCTCACTTCCTTCAGGTTGAGGAGAGGAGAGGGTGCTGGTTATGTGCTTTTCAGGAGGAAGTTTAGAGAAGTTGCTTATCTCTAAAAGAAAAAAGTTAAGCCGGGCGTGGTGGCTCACGCTTGTAATCCCAGCACTCGGGAGGCTGAGACAGGCGGATCGTTGTGAGTTCGAGACCAGCCTGGGCTACAAAGTGAGCTCAAGGCCAGCCTGAACGGCATAGTGAGACCCTGTCTCAAAAAATAGGGCTGGGGATCTAGCTCAGCGGTCTAAGCACCTGCCCGGCAAGCGCAAGGTCGTGAGTTCAATCCCCGGTGCCGCAAAAAAAAGAAAAGTTAAAAGTCTCATTTTGCAGTGCTAGTTACAGTCCCCTACACACACACACACAGTTTATTTTACCCCCAATCTTGAGGGCCATGAGGTGCCACATCATCTGGCTGAGTGTTTCACATTGGATTGGTTTGTAGATTCCATCAAAGGTAGCTAGAGCACAAGCAAAAGGAAGTCAGATGCTTGAGCCTGAAAAAGTATCACATTAAAAACTGTGAAATCAAGTGCAAAAGAAAGCCAGAGTAAAAAGATACCTAATCATTACACCTGCTACAAGGGCTTTTTGTTTTGTTTTGACTTGATTTTAGATAATTATGTATAAGAACCCTCTTTTAAAACTTCTGTTGCTCTATTTATTTTGGTAGGGTTGACACACAGGTGACTCTGTGGTGCTCATGAACACCCCCACACACACCTTTTCTGAATGCATTCTTTTGTTTTCTGAAGGCGTTGCCAATTAACCCTCTGCAGTCTTGTCCTTCAGTGCTGAGGTATCTTTCCCCAGTGACGGTTAGTAGTAACAGGTCCCTCATTACAGAAAATGTGACAGACAGTTGGAGTCAACATCATAAAACACTTTTGCCAAATGTGAGCAATATCAGAGATTTAAAGAGTGACTCTTAGACTATTTATCTAGAGTTCATTGTCAAGTCTAACTCTATTTTGTAGTCAATGCCTTAAACAATTAAATGTTGTCAAATACTTACAAAGTTTACAAGTAGACATAAAACAAGCCAATTAGAGCAAAGCAAACCTAGTCTGTGCAGTTCACTTGAACTAAGAAAATCATAGTGACCAAGGTAATTAATTTCTTTAATTGGCTAATTAATTTTTTAAAAGCCAGTATGTCTGTGAAGCAAGCTTAGTTCTGCCAGAAAGATATATCGTCTTTTTGTAAACCAATGTGAATTATCATTTGGGTGAAAGCATGCAATTTACTAATGCCAAGACCAAGAATTAGAGTTTAGTCATACCTTCAGGATTTCGTAGACACACACATACAGAACTAAAAATTTTTTTGTACAGTATATAAGAATAAATGTCTATTTTACCACCTAAGATCATACATTTTTTGAACAACACTGTCTCTCAGTGATCAAGAGGAACAGGGCTCTTACCAGTTATATGAATTACAATTTTTAAAAAAATATGTGTCTTAGTTACTTTTCTCATTGCTGAGACAAATGCCTGACTCCCAAAGTTAAAGGAGGAAAGGTATTTTGTGGCTCACAATTTATAGGGGTTTCAGTTTATAGTTGGTTGGTTCCAGGTCAGGGTGGCACAGCAGAGGGGCATTGCAGAGTAGAAATAAGTCATGGCAGGAAGAAGGCAGCAAGCTACAAGTCATGACCCTCTTTTGACCAATTATATCTTATCCAGGTTACCCACCCTGAGGGTGTGTAGCACTCACACCCATGTTGGGTCAGGCTTAATCCGAGCACTGCAACATGAATCAATCCCACCATCACATCCTTGACCCCAGCAGCACACACCCTAGACCCAGCAACCTCCAAAAAGCCCCACGTATGACTGCATTAGGCTTTGGGGAGGACACCTAGATACAAACCATAACAATATGTAAAAAAGAGACAAGTAAATCATGACTAAAAATTGTACTTTTAAGAACCCCGCAGCTGAACTCAGAATAGGGAAAACCAGGAAGGAAGCTAAGCACCCACCTGTGAGCCAGCCCGAGCAAGGGCTAAAGAGAGAAGAACAGCCCCCCACCCCCACCTCTCCTCCAGCAACCAGCTGATTCAGAGGAATTGTATTGTTTGATTGACTTTGCAAGCCTAAAGCCAAACAACTATTTAGGGGACAACAATATGCAATATAGTAACTATTGTAGATTTCCTATTATCTTATCACTATTTTGATTCATTTTATTATTGTTTTATTCCCTTTAAAATTAAAAGAAAAAGAATACTGCGACTTCCAAGACCCAGCTGAAGTTACTGTTATGTTTTGTATATAGATGGCCCCCTAAGCCTCATGTAGTCATGGAAGTGGCCGAATCTAGCATTTGTGATTGACTTTGTGTCGAATGCTAGGATTGGTGGTGTGAGTTCTGCACCCACCCAGGGGTGCAGACATACCATGTAAGGTGGAAATGGGGGTGTATTTTTCCCTTTTTTTGGTGCTGTTGGCTCTTGCCACTTGGAGCTGCCATGAATGGCTGCCCCTCAGCCACGCCACCCTGCCTTGGAGCCAGCTGAGTATGGACTGAAACCCCCAAAACTGTAAGAAATAAACCTCTCCTTCTTTCACTTTGGAAGTCAGGTATTTTGTCTCAACAATGAAAAAAGTAACCAAGACAGTTACCCAAGGTGATTCACATCAGTACTTTTTGTTTCAATTTATGCTTCTGCCCTAAAAGATCTATCATACCCCAAATTCCTCAGGAATACTAAAGGCATTAAATTGCTTACTTTAAAAATGGAAGAGTAAGAACCTGATCCTAAATTAAACAGGTTGAGAGAATCCAAAAAAATGCTTAAATTAAAAACAAAAACTGCCCAAACCTGTAAAATAAACCAGTACAATTGTTAGGAGTGGCTTGCATTCTTCTGGGGTTTCCACTCCTTCAAGAAAAGTATAAAAGTTCCCTGTTTCAGGAAATAATATACCTCATTTCCTGAGTATCCACACTCCACTCCTGAGTGTGTCACAAAATCTCTGCCTAATAAACCCTTCCCATGCCTCTGACACATACTGAAAATTATTTTCCCATGACGAGTCACACCTGCAAAATTTTTCTAAGAAAGGATAGGTAATTTCACTCTTGGAGACTTCTCAGATTCACCTCAGTGAGACTTTCTCTTAGCAAGCATGCCAGAAGGTAAAAGAACATTGAACTTTGGTAAGGCCAGCCAAAGGCTTTTCAATTTTACTTTCTCTTATGGTTAATACATTGTGTCAACTTGAGAAGTTTAGAAGTTTAATTGAGAGCCTCAGCAGGGAGCCAGGGTTCTTACTTTGTAAATATCCTCATCCTGTGCAAAGGAAGGCAAGGACATTTTGGGAATGTTACACCCACCCTGAAGGTAGGGAGGGGTGGCCTGTGTACAATTTGAGGGTAGAGAAGAGGCTTACCTTTTGCTCTTTTGCTCTGGCTGCTGCCTTGAAGTGTTGACCTTTGCCATGCCACCCTACCTTGGAGCCAACTGATTATGGACTGAAATCTCCAGAAACTGTAAGCTAAATAAACCTTTTCTTCCCTAATTTTAGGTGTCAGGTGTTTGTCTCAGCAGCGAAGAAAAAGTAACCAAGACACTTTTCCATTTCCCTCAATTTTTTGCCCTCTGAATTATAGTTTGCACTAACTCCCTGCCCTCTGAAGCATAGCCTAAGAACTCAATCCAAAAAGGAAAACCCCTGATTCCCCCCATCTTCTTTTATTGCTCCTCTCTCTCCTAACAAAGGTTTCTCTCCCACTCAAAGTTTCATCTGTCAGAAATCACAAATCCTTTAACTTTTTCTGATACTGGTTCTCAGGGAGAGGTAGGGAACTGTGTACAAGGAAGGATAAAAGACAACAGACAAAAGTAATTGTAATGGTTGATACATTGTGTCAACTTGAGAAGTTTAGAAGTTTAACTGAGAGACTCAGCAGGGAGCCAGGGTTCTTACTTGTAAATATCCTCATCTTGTGCAAAGAAAGGCAAAGACATTTTGTGTTACACCCACCCTGAAGGTGGGGGGG
>RJWT010047473.1:0-11297 GCA_004365215.1 Cuniculus paca | reverse complement strand
GCCAATACAAACAAGCATGCAACGTTTAATTCATGACCAATTTCACATAGTATTAAGGTCTCAAGATCCTGTCATTTTTCTAAAATATGACCTGAATTTATACTTCTTTATGTTGAAGAGTTCTCCATTGTAATATATACCATATCTTCTTGATCTACTAATCTGTTGGTGGACATGTAAGGTATTTTCATGATTTAGATATGAGTTGTGCTTCTATAAAAATGGTATTTTACAGTATCACTGTAAAATGATGACTATAGTTCTCTAGGGAAGAGACCCAAAAGAGGCATTGCTGGATCAAATGGAATTTCTATGTTTAGTTTTTTTGGGAAATCTCCACATTGATTTCCATAGTGGTTGTACTAGTTTAAGTTCCAAACACTATAGAAGAATTCAAAGACAAATGACTAACAGAAAGTGAAGCTAAGGTTTTTATTTAGATTTTTCTGAAGTTACACTTTTATTGACTCTCATAAAGACAACAACTATAAGCTTTGAAAAAGAAATGCCAAAAACAAAAGAGAAAAGAACAAACAAGCAAACAACTTGAGGACTCTTGAGAGTCCACAACACCAGGCTGATTCTAGAGAAGAGGTGAAATTTAAAAGAAAGGTACATAAAATATATTTTTTTTCATTTCTTCTGATTTTAGCATAAGAGAAGAAAGTCATGCCACCCTAATTTTGGGTAAAATTTCATGCACCCATGGTCTTTTTCCTTGAAGAATAGAAGGACTGCTCAGAATACCCACATCTGCTGTAAGATAAGAAAGAAATTTGGAAGAGTTGCAAATCCTTTCTGACTCTTCAGCTGAACACAGGTGAAGGAGGCAGCCTAACGAAGTCTGCAAGTGAAGGAGAGGAAGACTGGAGCTGCGTTTTAAGCTGTCACTGAAGGGTCATTGTTTGCAGTTTCAAGTCAATCAAATTAATTTCTTACTTGAGAAAAACAAATGACAAAATGAATCAAAAGACAGTCTTACTCAGTAAATTTTCACAGTAAGAATTCAAAATGTTTGACATACAATGCAAAATTACTTGCTAAATGAACAAACAAGAAAATGAAACTCATTCTCATGATAAAAGACAACCACAGGAGACAAAAATTTGAGGCAAGCACTAAAATTTATCAGACAATAATTTAAAGCATCTATACACACAATATTCATAGTGAATGAAAAACATTAGCTTAGCTAAGAAGAAGTAAAATGTATCAAATGGAAATTCTAGACCAAACCACAATATAAAAGCAAATTTCTATTTTTAAAACTCCGTTTTTATTTCTTTGATAGGAAATAAATAAGCAAAACCATAATAATAGAGCACAAAGCTGTAATAATTTAAACCAGTAAAAGGTTTGAACTTAATTCTGATACCAAAGTCTTCTCCTATACCATTTTGAAGACTGTCTTCTACAGTAGAAATGTAGCATGAAGTTAATATTATAAACATTCAGAAAACAAACTTATAACAAGATAAAGACATATACTAAATGTTAACAATGACCTTTTATTGTTGAACTACAATATGATATTTACTTTCTTTGTTTTTGTAACCTATGTTTTTGGTCCTTTTTCTAGTAAGTCATGTATATTATACATGCAAATGAAAGTTATTTTTATTTATTTAAGCTATTTGAAAAAAGTAGCAGAAGCAATGTTTATTCTGTGTGAATGTCAAAATATAAAAGCAGTTTAAAATAGTTTTAAAATTAATAAACGAGATCTAACTACTCTATTGACCTAATTTCTGTCTCCCTGTTGTAATATTTGCTAATAGAGTCCTCTTGTTTTCTGAAACAAAATTCTCATTTTTAATTTGATTCAACAAAGCCTTTTTTTTTCCCTATCGTGGGCCATGATGTTTGGATCCATTTGCCATTTAAATGCAAAATATTTCTACAAAACGAGGCAAAGTACAGTCTTTATTAAATCAACTACATCAGCTATCTCTTGACCAAATCGCCTTGAACTGGAAGGTGGTATTGCAGAAATATAAACAATATTATAAAACAATATCACAAAGAGGTTTTTTGGAGGCAAAGCAAAAAGGCTGCTGAAATTTTGGGGTGGGAAGTGCCTTTCCTTGTGGTCAAAAGGTACTATTTAAAATCTGCCTTCAATTTTTATTAAAATCTGACTTTCAAAAGGCATGCACATTTCATTAAACACTTACATATGGGTCTTCAATTGCCTCCTTTTCAGCAGATCTCATTGACCTACTCTGTTGATGTAGCTAACCATATCCCCTTAAGTTATCTGCATCTCATTATACTCTAATCAGGCTTGATCCTGACAGCTTAGCACATTTGCCTGGCAATAGGTAGCTACTGCTAATAAGGCCTGTCCACCTATGTCATTTATTAAACTGTTAAAAGGACAAGTACATAAGAAATTTGCCTTCATCTTTCAGGTTTTCTCTTTAACATTTAAGAATGAAGAATCTGTTTATAATCTACTGAAAAGTTTGCAGAGAATTTCAGTGAGCTACCACCATACAGTGTCGTGTCAAATGTAATACCAGTAATTTTTGGTGAATCATTCTCTGATGTGTTTAGTAAAATGTATCCACTGCATCCAACTAATAAATTGAGCAAGATATAGGTTGATGTTAGTTCATAAAATGTTTATCATATTAAAATACGTGTCTCAACTGCAAAGTTTCTTATCCTTGTTGAGGAATATATAATGTGCAAACACCAAATAGATAATTACAGAGCAATTAAAGCAATGTGTTAAAGGAGGGTTTTTCCATATTATACTATCCCATAAACACCAAAACACTATGTTTGAAATCCAGCTTCTTAAATAGATACACATCCACTCAACTTCAAAACTGCAACACTGCAATTTTAAATCTAATTAAATAAATTATTAGATTCAAGGGAATATAAAATTATTTATTCACAGTTTTACTTTGCAACATCTTCAATGTTTAAAACTACATCAGTTATGTCAACAAGCAGCCACTTTATTTCTCAATAAAACTTCATTTCTAATATTTTTTAAGCATTTCCTAAAGCATTTTTTAAGAGATTTTGAATATACGCTTCCCCAAAACCTTTCATACATCTAAGATTTACTGATAGGTTACTAGGGATTGTACATTCCTTCTGAAATGGAGTTCTATCATAATGTACTGGAAAAATCTTTCATTAAACTCAGAACTAGATAGATTACATTGCTAAAACATCATCTCTAACATAGCCTCAGGAGCTGTGTATTAAAATGTACTAGAGGTAGTAGGAGAAATTTCTATTTAACTCAGGAATGAACATTATATGGGTGTTGCCATTTGGAACTCTCTGGGCTTTCAAGTACAGTTGTTTAACAATCTACCTTGTTTAACAATCTACCTGCTTAAGGACTGTTCAGACTTACTATCAAGGACCAAGGTACGTAGTTTAGGGAACCTGTAGCTGAACTTACAACCCATCAATTATCTTGTACAGTTCTGTACAATTTGTTGATACAACCTTAATGTCATTTTGTGCACTTTTTTTGGCAAAGTACTAAATTTTTGCTGATTTTACTGTATACTATATATAGTACTGTAGTTTTATGCTATAGTATACATTACCATATTGCATGTACTGTAGGCAAATAAAAGTGAATTCATCAAGTTTGAGATTCCTTTGACCATTTCTTTGTTGTGAATAGTGTAATGTACACATTATAATAAATTCTTCATTTAGTGACCAACTCATTTAATGACCTAGTCTCAGGAGTGGAACTTGGTCATTAAACAAAGAGTGTGTGTAGCCTACTGCATTTTAGGCAATTCACTAAGCATGTTGTGCAAATAAATACAGCATTCATGAAAACACAAATGTCTTCAAAATATGTATTATTTCTATAATGCCTGAGACTCAGAAAAAAATAAGCTAACTGACATTTTTTTTGATATTGAGGCAAAAGAAAAAAAATTTTTCAGGTTGCTTTTTTGTCTCAATATCCAAAAAATGTGTGGTTTGTTTGTTTTGATGTAGAAGGGAGTGACATGGAGCATGATCTCAGGAGAACTGTGGGTCATATATGATACAGGCAGATAAAAGCATTTATCAAAGCACTCTTTCTATTGGGCTCACTTCTAGAGATTATTTACTTCTAGTAGTTCCTCGGATGACAGTAAAACTGATTCATTTGGAGTTAAATAAATTCTCGGATACAAACAAATTCTTTAGAAGTGACGTTACTTTTGAGACTTCTTCATATGCAGAAATGGCTCATCATTTCGGTGTACATATTTTTTCAAGGGTTATATATACACTTCTGAACCACAGGAAACAGTTGAAAAATTAATTATCACTGCTATTCTTGATTTTGCAATTGTTTTATGTGTTTAATTTTTATTTTAAACCCCTGGCTAGTGAGCTCCTTTACTGCATACTTTATATGTCTTTCTGTCCTCCACACTACTTAATGCAGAGATGGGCAGAGCAGTGACTCCATTATTGCCAATTTTGCTGTGAAGGGTATTTGTCATTTCCAATGATTTTTAGAGTTAAGCATGTTCATGGTTCTGTGGTATCTTATTAGTAATATTATAGTATCACTGGTCCCTTGCAATGACCTGTAGAAGCTCCTTCATGAATGAGCCAGAATTTCACATTTAAAACACAGCTTCCAGCAATATCAACTGTGTGATCCATGTGACCCTGAAGAAGTCATGGAAGCTACTAAGATGCCAGGAAAGGACCTGTGAAGAAATACAGGAATAGGTGCATTATTGACTTGCTAAAGATCACATCTGGAATGCATGTGTTTTGCAGTCATGATTATTGTTGAATACAATATCATTGCTATATTATAAGATGGCCTGTATTTTTCTAATAATTTTCATCCCCACCTTTTCCAAAATGAAAGCAATCAACATTGCCTGAACCCAGGTGATGTGATGATCTATTGATCGTTGCTGTATTTTATTTTAAGGGTTATTGGAGAGCACGTATTCATAAGAAAAATCATTTTCTTTCATTGAGCTATTTTGATACTCTGATATCTAATACAGGTATTTCTCATTTAATGAACTACCTGTTAAACAACTGTTCAGACTCAGGAGAAAGTCAAGCTGGTTAGACATAGGATCTTCCTCTGGAAATTACAACCTATGTGGGTGTTTGTTTGTTTTACAGTTCTTCACATCTTGTTGGTAAAACCTTAATGTCTTTTGTTGTGTATATGCAGTGTACCTTGTCTATAAAGTACTGTAAGATTTTTACTGATTGTTTTATACAGTACAGTGTTGTTGTTTCATGTTCTGTTATACATTATAATGCCGCATGTAAGAGTTATGCATATGAAAGCAAGTCATCAAGTTGGAGATTCCCTTCACCATTTCTTTGTTCTGAATATTATAATGTACATATGCAACTCCTCATTTAGCAACCACATCCTTTAATGATCTAGTCACAGGGTGGTAACTTGGTCATTAAATTAGTGTCTGCATATTCAGAAATGCTTGAGATTTCATGAATGTTACATACCCCTCTCGTTCACTATTTCTCCATCTTAAGTTCCTCAGTGGCTATGTCAGGAAATGTAAGAGAATTTTCTTTTTTTGGTTTTAATTTCCAATCTTGCATTCATGACAAACTCCATTTCTGCATTAGTAAGCCTTGATCCTTGGATTTAACTATTGATATAGGCTTTCTCCCAAATGGGGAAAAGGTGTTAGCAGAAACCTGCTTGTTAAATGTTAATCTCTGTTTTTATAGATGATTAGTCTTGGTCAAGGAAAATCCACCCATATGATTGAATGTTAATGACAAGACTAATTTGAAACATCAGATGCTGATTTGAATAGTCTTTGGGAAATCTGATATTACACTTGGGACACTATGTGCTACAGCAGCTGATGCCAGGATAAATATGCGTATTTTTCCAAAATAATGCTGGGAGTTGCACCAAATGTACAGATCTTGATGTCTATATGGCATTGTAAAAACAGAGACTGACTCATGAAAAAAAATTACAATCTCAGAACTTCACTGTTTTCTAAACATGTTTACAACTGTTAGTGACTAACCAGGAGCATGATGAGCAATCATCTCTGCCACAAGAACTAAGCAAGGTCCAGAGTCATGCAGAAGTGACCTCATGATGAAAGGGGAAGAGAGTTGCTCCTACTGGAGAGTAAGCTGAGAACAACTCCTACATATGAGACTAGGGCTTGTACCAGAGGTAAAATGCAGACTTTAGTGATCAGTGATGGCTCAACATAAGACTTACAAGTTTCTACTTCATGAAGAAAACAGAGGACAACTTCCAACCCACATTGAGGTACCCTGCAAAACTATCTTTAAAAATTAATGAAGAAATAAGATACTTCTATGGCAAAGAACAATTGAAGAAATTCATGACCACCAAACCAATCCTCCAAAAAGTACTAAAAGATATTTTAGAAAGAAATAAAAATGACTACAATTCCAAAACAATGACAGAAAGAAACCACCAGGCAGGGCAAGCAATTAAACAGAGAGGAAAAGTAGGGAACCATAGCAGGAGGAAAACATGGCAAAGATAGACCAATACATATCAGTTATAACCACGAATGCAAATGATCTCAATTCACCTATCAAACAGACTAGCAGAGTGAATCAAGAAACAAAGTCCAAAAATATGCTGGATATGCAAGAAACACATTTAACTCAAAAGGAAATTCATAGACTGAAAGTCAAAGTATGGAAAACAATCCTCTATGTGACAGGAACCAAGAAAGAGAAGCAGGGGTAGTTATTCTGTTTGCAGACAATGTGAACTTCAAACCAAGAATGATCAAAAGAGATAAAGAAGGTCACTGCGTACTTGTGAGGGGAAAACTATGAGAGGAAGAGATAACAATTGTAAATATATGTGCACTAAATCTGGGAGCACCAAACTATGTAAGACAAATATTAATAGACATGAAAAATCAAACAAGCAATAACACATTTATAGTGAGGGACATTAATACTCCCATTGTCACAAAGATCAACTAGACAAAAATCAGCAAAAAAAAAAACAAAACAGAACTGACCCAAACTTGTGAACAAATGGATTTAGTAGGCATTTACAGAGTGTTCCACACAACAATATCAGAATACACACTCTTCTCAGATGCATATGGTATGTTCTCTAAAATAGACCATATACTGGCCCAATAAAACATGCTTATATGCAAAATAACAAAATTATCCTATGCATATTATCTGATCATAGTGCAATGAAATTGGAAAGCAATGACAAAAATCTACAAAAACTTTATAAGTTCATGGTAATTAAACAACACATTCCTACACAAACAATGGGTCATAGACAAAATTGAAGAAAGACTTAATGTCTACAATAAAACAAAAATCAAAATGCAACATACTGGAACCTATCTGATGCAATGAAAACAGTCCTCAGAGGAAAATTTATAGCAGTGAGTTCTCACATCAGGAAAATGGAGCAAGCACAAATAAACCACCTAATGCTGCACCTAAGGCTTCTAGAAAAAGTAGGACAAGTCAGACTTAAAGTCCTTAGGAGGAAATTATAAAGATCAGAGCAGAAATTAATGTAATTGAGACTAAGAAAACATTATAAGGAATTAATGAATTGAAGGGTTTCTTGAAAGAATAAATAAAATTGATAAATCCTTGGCCAAACTTATCAAAAAAAGTAAAGAAAAAACTCAAATTCATGTAATAAAACACAAAAAGTGTGAAATTACTACAGATCCTGTGTAAATTCAGGTCATCAATACCTACTTTGAAAATCTCCACTCTTATAGGATGGAAACCACAGGAGAAATGGCCAGATTCCTAGAAACACATGAATTACCAAAGCTGAATAACCCAATATTAGTTAATGAAATTGAAAATGTAATTAAAAACATAGTAACAAAGAAAAGCCCAGGTCCTGTTGGATTCAAGGCTGAATTCTATAAGAAATTTAGAGAAGATTTACCACCAATACTTCTCAAATTCTTTAATGAAATTGAAAGGGAAACAATCCTCCTTAACTCTTTCTAGAGGCAAGTATTAACCTGCTACAAAAATCAGAGAAAGACCCAACCAAAAAAGAGAACTATAGGTGAATCTCCTTAATGAACATAGATGCAAAAATCCTTGATAAAATACTAGCAAACAGTATGCAGCAAATCATCAAAAAGATTTTACACCTTGACCAAGTAAGATTCATCCCTGGAATGCAGGAATGGTTTACCAAATGCAAATAAATAAACATAACACACCATATTAACAGCGCCAAAGACAAAAATCACATGATCATCTCAATAGATGCAGAAAAAGCTTTTCATAAATCCAACACTCAATCATGATTAAAAAAAAAAACCCTACAGAAAATCCAAATAGATGGTCTTTACCTTAATCTGAAAAAAGCCACTTATGACAAACCACCAGCCAACATCTTACTAAATGGAAAAAAACTGAAAGATTTCACTTTTAAATCAGGAGCAAGACGAGGAGGTTCACTATAACCACTCCTATTCAATATAGTTCTAGAAACATTAGCTGGAGCAATTATACAAGAGGGAGAAATAAAAAGAATAAGGATAGGAAAGGAAGAAGTGAAATTATCATAATTCAGAGACAACCTGATACTTTACATAGAAGACCCCAAAAACTCCACCAAAAGACTTCTGGATTTAATAACCAAATTCAGTAACATATCTGGATACAAAGTCAACACTGAAAAATCAATAGCATTCCTGTACACAAACTACAAACTCACTGAGGGAGAAATTAGGGAAACCAAACCCTTCACAAAAGCATAAAAAATGAAATACTAGGAATCAGTCTAACAAAGGAAGTAAAAGATTTATACCTTGAAAATTACAGTACTCTAAAAAAAATAATCAAAAAGGATTTTAGAAAATGGAAAAATATCCCTTGTTCATGGATAGGAAGAATTAATACTGTGAAAATGGCCATACTCCCTATATCATTATACAGATTTGATACAATCCTGATCAAACTGCCATTAGCATACCACACAGATCTAGAGAAAACATTCCTAAAATTCATTTGGAAACAGTAGAGACCTAGAAGCAAAGGCAATGCTGGGCAACAAGGCAAAACAGTAGGCTTCACAATTCGTGACTTGAAATTATGCTACAAAGCTACTGCAATAAAATCAATTACAGGCAAAAAAAACAGACTTGAAGATCAATGGAAGAGAATAGAAGATACAGACACATTCGGAAACACACCCAACCACATTATCTTCAACAAAGGGACCCAATATGTTTGCTGGCATAAAGATACCCCCTTTAATAAAGGGGGGTCCTGGAAAAATTGGCTTTCCACATGCTGGAGACTTAAAATAGATCCCTGTCTATCACCATGCACTAAATAAAGTCAAAATGAATCAAAGATCTAAATATTAAAACAGAAACACTAAATCTTCTGGAAGAAGAAATAGGTAGAGCTCTTGAAGACATAAGGGTAGGCAGATAGTTCATGAACAAGAACCAAATTGCATGGGAAACACTTCAAAGAATCAGCAAATGAGGTCTCATTTTATTAAAGATTTTGTACTTCAGAAGAAATCACCAACACAGTGAAAGGAAAATCTATGAATTGGGGAAAAATTTCACCCACTGTCTCTCAGACAAAGGACTTCTATCTAGAGCATATAAAGAATTTTAAAAAATCAGCCCCCAAAATTCAAAGACCCAATCCAAAAATGGGCATCTGAGATGAATACACACTTCTGGGATGAAGAAATATAACAGGCAAACATACATATGAAAAGATATTCAACATCATCGGTCATTCAAGAAATGCAAATTAATACAACACTGAGATTCCATCTCACTCCAGAAGGAATGGCTATTATCAAAAATCAATCAATAATAAATGCTGGCAGGGCTGTGGGGAAAAGGGAACCCTTCTCTACTGTTGGGAGTGTGGACTGGTATAACCACTATGAAAAACAGTGGATATTTTTCAAAAAACTAGGATTGGAGATCCCATTCAATTCAACTATTCCCCTTCTAGGTATTTTACCAGAGGAATTAAAAACATCATACCTCAGTGATATATGTGTACCCAAGTTTGCAGCAGCACAATTTGTAATAGCTACATCTTGGAAACAACCCAAATGCCCATCACGTGAGGAATGATAGAAAGATATTTTTATGCAATGGAGTACTACTCAGCTATAAAGAAAGGCAAACGAGGCTTTTATAGGTAAATAGATGCAACTGGAGACCATACTCAGAAGCAAAATAAATTAGTGTCACATGTGCAATCATTATATTGTCTCCCTAGTGTAAGAAACTCCAAGAGTAAGTAAGATCCAAAATATGTAACAGATGTTGTGAAAGTGAAAGAAGCTGCTCAAAAGGAAACAAGACTGAGATGGGGGAAATGAGAAAAGAAAGAAGGAGAAAATAATATACATACACACACACACACAAGATAGCTAAGATAATTGTACTACTAAATCTAGTAGTTCATGGAAAGGAACAGTCAGTGGTTATATCATTTCAACAGTTTTGCACGCCTATATCTGGAAGTATGAGCAACTATTTTGAAAATAACAATATGCAATGTAATGACCACTGTTAATTTCTTACCATCTTGTTTTGAAATCTGTATCACTTTTGTTGTTGTTTTGTCCTTTTTTATTCTTTTTAAAATAAAAAATAAATTCTAGATGAAAACTCTTTCCCAGTATTACTATAACATGAATTTCTAGTTTAATTTTCGTATAGTTTGCTGTTTAAACATATTGATAAGTGAGAGTTAGCTGTCAATTCTTTACTGATACTCTAAAGTAAAACTATGCAATTTATAGTTTGATTATATTCTATTAATACATATGCTAAAAAGTATAATTGCCCTTGATACATATATTCTGTGTAGTATGCCCATTAATAGTTTATGCATATTTCCCATTAATTCTACAATATTGTAAGTGATTTTTATAATGTACTACTAGTAAACTTTTACACTGGAAAACAAGCAAGAATTTGACTTTAGAAAACATTTGTATAAACTTAGGAATTTAAAATATTTAATTTGTTTTTAGCATTTCTGACAAGTGACTTTAGGAAGGCAAAGTAATTTTAACTAGTTGAAAAACCACT
This sequence comes from Cuniculus paca, assembly GCA_004365215.1. Lineage (NCBI taxonomy): Eukaryota > Metazoa > Chordata > Mammalia > Rodentia > Cuniculidae > Cuniculus > Cuniculus paca. The sequence continues at coordinate 219 of RJWT010047473.1, read as the reverse complement.
TATATGGCATTAAGACATAAATATGCTGTGATATTTTGTTTGTTCTTCAATATGGTGTCACTGGTATTAAAATCGACAGACTTTAAACAAGTAATATTAATTTAAAATGATATATATTTAATGAATCCCAAATATAAAAATGAATCTTCAGTAAATATTACTGTTTTTAAAAATAAAGGGCATTCATATGACAGACACTGAATAACATAAAATTATTTT